>JAVFBZ010084675.1:12743-26151 GCA_032466195.1 Katharina tunicata | reverse complement strand
CCCATAAATACAGAATTCAGCAATAGTTATGTTATGTTACCTATCAAATCATTATTGCCTCACAGCAGAGTATTTATCCTTATGTCTGTAATTTATCTTTCATGAATGATATATTTTCCTGCAATCATAATTTCTAATTTTTAATTCCATAAATCCAATTTTCTTTTTACATGTACATATATTCATTTAAGAATGTTCTCCCCACCCTAACCCATTATGTTGTCGAGTTTTGATTGTAGTATATGTATGTCGAGTTTGAAGTGTCTCACTTTCGTATTATTTGCAATAACATACATATACATGAAATAATGACTAACCCATCTTGATTATCGAACTACAGACTACATACCAACTTATAACACGTTCCACAGACACATTTCTAGATTCACACGATTTTCTGATCCATAATTCACAACAGAGCCCGTGTAAATAGTAAGGCGTCTAGATGAAAAACAACTTACACTTATTCCCAAACCTGACATTACCACACTTATAATAGATAACTTGTATGTTGACTGATCCACCAGGAATGAAATCTATATTTAATCTGTTCGTGACAATATAGACGGAATTGCACTTTACACAGAAAATGATATCCGACAGTTACTGAACATTTATTGGATTTTAGAATATTGCCACCAATTTAAACTAGCTGTTTCCATTGTATCAATCTTCGTGTGTGACACTTAGGTTGTTTCTCATTTAGTGATCAAGATATAAATAATGTGAAACAGGGCCCAACGGCATGCCTTGTCTACTTATGTACACTCTGTGCCATTTGATGAAGAGTGTTAAGGATTTCCTTAAACTGGGCACTTTAATGGGCCCTATAGAAAGACGGTTTTTATATTTATTGGGTGAGTTTCATTTTCAAGAGAAGTTAAATGTTTTATTTATTTGGTTAGTACGTAGATTCATGTCGAAAATTGCACGACGATTCACGACAATTGCAAATTAAGTAAAAAGAAACTAACATAAAGCATAATAAAGAGCTTTTCATTTTCTGAATGAAGACATTTCTGAATGAAGACATTCTTGGAATTCGGCGTCGGGTTGTTTAAACAATCATGTCTCATATATTGTATCTATCTCTATTCTAATTGCGGTTTGACGTCGTACTTAAGGTAACTGCACGGCGGTTTATCAGCCCACCAGGTACACATAATTCCTTCACAACGATACTGGTGACAGATAGAGCCGCCAGAGGACAAGGACTGGGCACAGAAAATACGCTTCCTGATGCCCTGTTAGATCAAAGAGCTCATGGGCACAGAAAGCGTAAACCACCAAAGAGATTCATTCAAATGTCAAAACTGGTGATAAACTGTTGGAAAATCATTTTGCTCTCGTAATTTTAATCAACATATGCTAGAGCGGTACGCAATAATAGGACATTTGCATGCTGTGAGAACTATATTTCGTCAACAAAAACCCCTCTGTGTTGACCATTTACCAACGAGGAGTTTTTCAGAGGCGAACTTAAAGCGAGTCCCTTATCGAATGATTAATTTAAAGGACCAATGCTTTTAGAAATGGAAAAACGCCGCCGCCTAAAACATAAATATATGTCGAATATCAATCATTTTTATGAGACATAAAATATCCTCTTACTAGTCACTAGATGGAGAACTTGTACAATGAAATGTTTTCTATAGAACATCTGACAATTAATTTAAGAATGGAATATTATGTGCGATTTAGGAATTCTGCAATCAAGGGCAAGATGTAATTGCCGTTAATATATATAACACATTGGTGTTTACTATTATTCTATGTTCACTAGTGTATTACTGCATTGCACTGATCCAATTCGTCCACTCGTACTTAGTTTGTTCCTGGGTCACAAGCATCATGTCAATACTTCACATTCCTGGATTTATATTTGCAAGAAATCACACCACTAATTGTTAACTTTATACCAGGATTTACGACAGAGCCCAATTATTAACAATATCAGGCAATGCTTCTCGCTGCAGGTCAACACGTGGATGTAACCATATTGCGTTCAAAAAATAGGTGTCTTTAATTGGACAATATAACATGTACCTGCTAGATAACGAGCACAGAATTAGGGTGAACTAATGGATCTACCCAAAAACTATTACATCTATTGAATCATTCAATATTATTTCCGATCTGTATATATATCTCCTAATACGAGTAGTCTTCATATCACTATATGCTTGATTAGAATGGCTTAATAGGTATCTTGTGTTATAGCTTGTAATATTTTGACAACAAAAACAGAAAGAATGATTGCATTGTTTAAATATTATATGAGTTCTATGATTTTTGTTATCATATTGCTTTTGTCTTTCACAGTTCGGTTATATTATATATCTCTTTTGTAAGGTGTGTGTCAAATGAAACATCAGATTGTAGATTTAATAGCGCACATCCTATCAAAAGAAGGTTGATAAAATGGCCGTCTGTTGAGTCTGTTTCATAATCCTTACAATATACATGAGTACATTGTCATTAAATGCTGTCCTTTTTATATAACTTATTTTTCAATATTCTGGTCTTGGTCAATCTTTCGTGAGGGCGCTAGTTTGACGCTAAAACATTTGACTGAAGGTTATGTGAAATTGAATTCTGCTTCTGATTCAGATATATGATAATATCAACAATTCATTTTAATGAAAACAACCACGTGCGGCGTAAAAACCCAAATTAAACAAGCCAATGACAACAACAAAAAACAACCATCGTTTTGCAGATCCGATATTGTTGTTTTTATCAGTAGGTATTTTGATCCAATCTTATGGTAAACATATCACATTGTAATTATGTGACAGTAACACAGAAAATAAATCAAACGTATATATGGTATATTATTTGTAAAAGTGAGCTTTTTGCTATTTAAAATTGTTTAAATGTTTTATCAATAAAACCCTCTTGTGAAAAAGTCAACGTTCGTTTTTTATAAGGCATGTATTACAACGACAGTCTTTAAAAACGTTAGACTTATTGTTTTTTGGCCAAGTCCTTCCTTTCACACTCCAGTCACATGACAAATTCAAGTCGGTTTACCTCTGCTTTGCACAAGTCATCTGCCTTGAATGGGGATTTCTCAAGAGACACATCTACATACTAAATGTTATGTTTGCAGGCATTTAATCTTGGGCTTTACTTTTTCCGCCTACTTGGACAGCAGCTTTTTTGGTCTGTTAAATAAATGATGCTGAACACAAAGTTATAGAAGAGAAAACAGGATTTATATTGGACGGTCATTAATCTTAATTCTGGGGAAAATCCATCCTCCCCGTGGAGTTACCACTATTTCACGGGTTTTATTACCCGAACCAACAGATCTACAGTTTTGTTGTAAATGTTTATGGCAAGTAAACGCTGCTATTGTTTTCTTATGGAGACGGGTTTTATGTTAGATAGAGGGGCGCATTAACATTTCCGAGAAATGTAATTAAACATCCATCCAAATGTATTATTAATAAAATGATTTTTGGTGTATTGAAAATTATCGCGCTTACCGCATTGATCGACTCTCCAAAATTACTTTAAATCACTAAAAGGATTAACAACACACGTGCGAATGCTCAATTCCATTCTTTAGTAAATGGCTTAACAAAACTGTTAACCAGGCATCAACATTTTCACATCATACTGTTACAACAGATTATGTTGTTGTTTGTTTCTTTATGGTGGAGGGTCGCATTGTGGCTCAGTTGCGTGAGAGTTGGAATGCTGAAGTCCTTGAAAGGTATAGCGTACAAGTTACGGTTCCAGTCAGTTTGATAGCCTGGGATATAGAAAGGTAACTTCCTCGGATGCTGAGATCGCGTGGTGGATTATAGCGAGATCACTTCACGATTTTCCACAAGGTGTGGCAATGCATAGTAGTAATATAACTGTAATATCTGTGAGTTCGGACTGGAACACTAAGCTTAAGATGAATATAGAAATAAATACAAATAATATGGCTGGTAACAATGATAAATCTGTGTGTGACGGATGAATCTTGATGATAGGTACCAACGCTTGAATAGAGATCAAAATGGAATCATGAAATCAGTAACAAGGAAGAAACTTGACATCACCCGCAAAATTGCTCAAATAAATCGCATTTTGTTTGCAGTGTTACGCTTTATAGTAAATGTCATAATGGATTTTTTTATTCATATGTTACTTGAAAACGCATTACAAACTGTAGCGCAGAGCAACTAACAAATGTTACAAGGTTTTGTGTTACGCCGTGATTTATTAAAGCATGTCAAGAGCAGCTGGTCATAGGATAATATACATGGTAGATGGCCCTTTTTTATTGTTACTAAACGCCTCTTATTAGCCATTCGACCTTGTCATGATTAGTAAATTCTTCTACATTTTTAAATTGATTTTTTACCAAACACTTGAAATCTTTATTTTATTTGTACGAAATGTGAAGTCGTTGTGTACATTTAATAAATTGTTTAAGCGGAATTGTGTAGGTTTATAACAAAATCATGAAGACAAAGATGGATTTTCAACTTCTTGGTATATTGATAAACCCAGAAGTTGAAAATCCTTCTGAGTCGTCATGTTTTTGTCATTTAATAACTGGCTGGTGAACAATTTGAACAAGAAGTATCTCTCAACATTTGTTACATAATTTCGTACTCCATATACATGTATGTTAACATATAGCATAACCATGTGTCTGTGAGTGGGGAAACCGTGTCCAGAAATAAAGCACATTTACTGCTTACGTCAATTCTTTCTTGCTACACGTACTGATCACACAAAAGACAAAAGAAAACAAGCATTAGTGATGCAGATGTGTTTAAGATGATGTGAATGAAAGCCCTTTAAAAAAATAGAACTGACTCTATACTTTTCCAGACAAAGCTCCACAGACAAAAATGATATTCTAACATAAAAATATTTATTCTCAAAAGTTTTCACAATTGCCGGTAAAGTTATGCATGTTTACTGGCTTTATTTCAAAGACAAACAACACATAATGCGGTCATTTTAAACGGTACTTTTATTTCTGAATTACAGATAACGCGTCTATTTGGAATGTGGTTTGGTTGTAAGAAGGGCACGATGCCAGCGACAGGTTAAACATCCGATGTAACAAAGTAACGTTTAATATTTCTTGATTCTGTGTTTTTAAAGGTGATAGTTCAGTCTAGTTTTGTGCCTTTTTTGCTCACTTTATGTACTGTAAGCACAAAGTATATTTCGTATTGCTTGCCTTTATGTTGATTCTACACAGTTTCTTATACCACAGATCAGTGCCTTCTTGAGGTTTGGGTTCTCGTTCTGGTGTACAATACTAGTATGATCTATACCAACATCAATTCCTTCTTGGGAGTTTCTCTTATTGTTAGTTACTATTTTAGTTTGTAATGTTTAATGTCTTGGTTAATGTTAATTTTAGGTCACTATACCCATTCTAGATACATATCACCCAATGGCACGGATTATATCACGATTGCATTTGATGTTTTTTCTTTTTCAATAATCGGTTAATTGTTACAAGTGATTTTGACCTTCATTTCAACTCGCAATATAAACACACCCAGCTTTTAAGAACAAATACAAACACGTGAACAAAAACAGACGATACTGGTTCCAAACGATTTGAATGTATCACACAAGACGGAATTTTCTGCACAGTCCTCCGTCACAGGTCATAAACTATCTGTTTTCCATATTGATAAAAGGCTTGCAAATGTCAGGGTTCTCCTAGGTTATGATCTTTTGGGGGAAATTCCTTAATCCACCGTAGCTACAGCGTTGCTTCACATTTGGATGGCACGGGTTCAACTATTTTGAATTAAAACAATTATCCCCACAATTGAACAATATTACGTTGAAGACTTATTACGACTTAAGATTAAAGAATAATACCAAAGAAAAACCTGAGGACTTTTGAGCAGACAACACTTACAAATAAAAAGATAACATTGTGGATTCGAGTTCACGAATGTACAGTAGTGTTATGTAAGCTGGGTAATTTGAGTTTTAGAACTCGATTTTATGAAATGTTTGAATAGGTCTGTGAAACAAGTGCAAATTCTTTTTTACAATCTTGCAAATATCACGATTCACATTTGATTATTTATTTTAACGGTAGTAATTGTTTACATGACATGAGACCGTGACTGAGCATGGGTTTTAAGCGCCGAATTTCATTTAAAAATACACATAGTTCATTCCAATGGAAGGCAAAGTCTATGATTTCGGTATTTTGCAAGATATGTATGCTGTCTGGAATCGGTTCAGCGCTGTTAAGTGAACATGACAGGTTGATAAAACTTAAATTCTTCAAAGTTGTTATGTGGTTATGGATTTCACTGTTCGTGCTTTTTGCATGTTCTTGTAGTCTGTTGATTAGGCATCTTTCGGTTTTGCCGATGTATATAACTAGCAGCGCAGCCAGGGCAGGTGAACTGGTGCACACTGCCACTGTTGTACTGTAGTGACGTGGAGTCTTTGTTGTTGACCGTCATACTTTCTTGGTTTCCATCGTATGATGATTGTCACTGGGCCTGTTAGTTGGTGTCTTACTCGTGATATACACTTTCTGAGTAGCTTTTCTTCCTGTGGACCCACATATGGCAAGTTCAGCAATATCTTTGTCATCTTTGTGTTTGGGTGAACTAATACGTGACTTGATGTTTTGGATTTTGTATTCATTTCAAAAAAGTTATGGAGGTAGGGGATGAATCCGCTCAAAGCACCGTTAGTGCTGCACAGTTTGATTGGGATAGCATCCGAGATGGATAAAATGTACCATAATCTGTTCTGTAGTCAGAACAACACACAACATAAGGCTCACATCTACTATTCCAATTTGACAGAATTAAGCATTTCCAGATCGATAATTTACTTTGAACGTCAAGTACCCGGTTAATCTTTTGAGTACATCGATTTATTTGCCATTGTTTATTACCCAACATTCAATAGGGTTACATTTGCTGGGATGTAATTGTCAGTAAACCAATCAATAGCCACAATTATCTGAGATTTCAGTGTATCTATTACCAACTTAACAAATTCGACAAATGTGGAAACAGTGTTATCGTCAACGTAATTATAGAGGGTTGACTTGACATGAATGAGAGAAGGCAGCCGTTAATAAATATACTGAAGGTCCGAGGTCCTTAACTCGATCAACGTCTTTTTAGCAATTCGAACGTAAGATTTGGTATCAAATTCTAATAATACATTGAAGTCATTATGAAGAGAGATGTTTGATATCATCCTGCGGCATTGTCACGGTTGCGAGGAGGCTTCCAGAACTTGCAAACACCAAATTTAGTATGAAACGCGAAATGTCAAAAACGGGTCGATACCTTAAAGGTGATACGTTGGCTTATATGTGCGATTTCTATTCCAAAACTGTTTTCTCAGAATTGTTATAGACAGATGGTTTAATACAAAACCAAATACACGTCGCTTGTAATTGTTACTATCACGCAGACGATGAACATCTATCCGGAATGCCATATAGTTTTTTCTCCAGAATCCGCTGCGGGCCATACTAGTATCATCATTGCATTATAGTCGCAAGATTGTGACTGTGAGTAATGTAGTAATAGCACCTGTACATTTCCCAAGTAAAAATGCTGACAGAAATAACGAACGAAATCCAATACATCTGAAACGATCCGCTTTTTATTGATTTTATACTTTTCCGTTGATTCAGTTATGTGTAGATAAACAAATGTTCATGTATGGTAAGTTGGTGTAAGTCTTAAACTGTAAAATGAGACGTATGGAAAGCACGACTGCACGAAATGTCAAATGGAGACAAAGTGGGTTGAATATTTTTTACCTTTTACCAAGGTTCCAAGTGTTTGTTATTTAAGTATTCTGATTGGCAGCTCAAAGCTGGGAAACCAAGAAGGAAATGAAGCAGAAAACTGGTTAAAAAAGTTGATAGCTCTCTGAACTAGGCTTTAGATTTCAGGATTTAGCTTTAGATTTTAGCTTTTTTAGTATTAACGAGACGTGGAACAATTAAGTTTAACAACATTGTAGATAATATCACTTACTATAATTGTTATTTTATTTGTTCGGATCTGATGTACATCACTTTATTACTTATTAAGTTATTACTTATACACTGTTTTTTAGTCAATGAAAGGCAATTAATTGAACGGTACAACATCTTATTTCATACGTATGTTTTTTTGTGTTAGACAACTATACTGTAAAATTCTATCCGCTCTTTTTTTAAATTTCAGCGATAACTGAATTGGGTCGTCTCTGATTTGATCTGTAAGTTTGTTGGCTGTGTGTACAAGTTCGTCTCCCCTTTCTGTTTCTGTTCTCAGATTTATTCTCGGTTTTGATCATCCACTCCCCAGACAGTAAACGGACTGCCTTATTTAAATAAATGACGTGAATAAAATAAAACAACATTCTATTCAATGCTGTGGTGTTACATATATTATAAAAGTATCGCTTTTAAAGACAAACTATTATATGTACATGACATTCACATTTGTAAATCTCAACAGATAAACGTCTAATTATACAAAATGTTTTATGCAAATTCCACTGCGTGGCATTTGTATATCTGGCACATCGTGAGAACAATGCCAGACTTATAGCTGTTCGGATTGTAACACAATTGTTATATTGTATTCCGCTGCTGTCCACAACAAAACGCTGTATATGATAATACAGTGATATCTGGGGTATTTTGTTTTCAACAAATAATCCATAAGATTACAAGTATACTCGGTCCAGATCTTTGATTTGCCAGAGTTTCGTTTCTTTTCAGTCTTGTATAAATATTAATATCCGTATATTGTGTTGTCTGCTAGAAGAAAACATGAATAAAATTGTTATGTTTTACCCATGACTCTTCAGGGTTTAGATAAACTGATATATGGTATATTTATCTAAATTGTAGACGAACGATAAGTGTTGCTGAATCGAATGTTAAATCGAAAGAATCTGAGTTGTTTTCTATTTTACTTCTTTTTCTAACAATTGAGCCATTAAGTGCTGTTTCACATTTCCCGTATTCGTTGTTTTAGTGACCGCAGTGACAGTTAAACGAAACGCAAGTAAATAATGAAATTTATTGACAGATGGCCAAAAGTTTATGAAGCTCGACTAAACATTTATGATGCTTCAAATTAAGGTGTCAGTTTTCGACAAATTGGCATCCTTCACTTCGTAATTCTAATAGCAAAGCAATATAGAAATATGTTTGTGGTAAAACACTCTCACAATTCCTTTAAGACGGTCAGGATTTACCATTTTAGTCCGAGTGTCAGCTTATCTGCAATTAAGATATTTTTTTCCATTTTCTTAAGCATAATTTTGAGCTTTACCTCGACCTTTCCTCGAATGTTCGGCTCGAGAAAATCCCTCGACAACGTCAAATTTCAAAAGGATCCCATTTAGAAAGTATATTATTTTTTTTCATGAGTATAGTATACAATTTTTAACCTCATGATAACACGTTTGACGTCAACACTACGAATGTTATTACTTATTTAACTAACGCATTTATTAAATAAAGTAAAAATCTGTATATCTAGAACATGTGCTGCTCAAAATAGTCGAACATAATTGAAGACAATATTTACGAGACAGTTTTCACTGAACTTGTTTATCCATTACATATCTCTCCCGCAGTGTTATTGTTGTTGGCATAGACGTATTTATCAACCGGAAAAGATGGACACAGTTTTGAGAGGTTCGACAATTTCTGGACAAGAAACAGGTCAGAAAGAAACACTTTACATACAATTTCCACATGCTGTCAGTTACCTGACTTTAAAATATCTTGAACTACATGAATGAGATCTTGGGGATGCTTCACAATATATAGCCTATTATTACATATTCTCTAAAGTCATGAAGGGCGGCCTAAGTTTGAAGCATGACCTGTGTGATAAAGAAACCTCATTAAGACAGCCTGTTTTTGGTCGTCTGTATGGCAACAAGCTTCCTTCAGACTTTGAGGCTCAAATCTAAAGATAATCGTCACTATTTACCCAATTATGTAACTAATACAGTACTGTAAAAACCATAAATACGCCAAACGGTTCATAGTTCTACTCTGTAAAATATGTATTTATTCGGAGTTAATTCGTTCGCATAGAGCATTTTATTATTTCAAGACACTTGACTGACAGCAGCAATAATGTCGTTTTGTTTTAAGGTACATTTAGTGCATTCTTTTAAGGGTTTTTGGACGGCCGGCATCACGAAGGCCGTTCCAGCTAGGAGTTTGGAAAGCTTCCAATAAATTCACAAAAGCGTGTATTCGGAATATGCCTGTATTGCAGGTGCTGCTCAAAATAGGAGACAATACTTATTTAACAACAAGGCAACAATTAGGGTTTCTTTTAACAAAGATAAATTTGTTGTGATATATTTATTGAGTTTAATAAAGAAAGCCATTGTGTTGTAATAGTCTGCTCTAATCCTATCTGGTAATCCAAATTAAAACAACAACAAATGACGGAAGAAAAACAGACAAAACGGCTTTGCGAGAACAGTCAGAGACTAGTGAGAGCATGTTGATATCAATTCATCAATACATTTGAACAATCGACGGGAACGTTATAGAGGAATCACACCCTGCTTATAGACAGTAAACACGTATTTCACGCTGTCGTGTTCGTGTCGTGCAAACGCTCGATAGAGTATGAGATAGATGTAGAATTATCGACTTAACAAAGCTTTCCTGACCAGTATTGCGCGGGATTTTACAGCACAAGAGCCCATACATGAGTGGTAGGGTGTAGATGTAGGGAGACTTTATGTGACATTAGTAACATGCGCAGTCCACGTACTCGTCTTATCACATCACTCACTGTACATCCGGGCAATATTGTTTGGTTTAAGTCGACAATGGACACATTAATATCGCTACATCAAATCAACCGACTTCGTAGGGCAACACAACAAAATTAATCTATTTTTTGTATTTATGATCTAGGTGTGTAGTAAATATCAGGTGGCATATGGATAGAGTTGAGCAAACTGTGTTATTAAATGATACTAACCATCCTGGTTGATTTTATTACTGGTTCTGTCACAAATAAAGTAAATATATGTGGTACGGAACACGATAAACGATACTATAAAATAAGCTCACAATACAATTGAAGTAATGATTCCAACATTTATTCCACATTTGTATCAATATATTTCTTGTGGATTGTTATCAGTAACAAACCAACCGAAAACATTTCCTATCTAATAAAACCTCACATTTTATATCATATCATCATCAGGACTAGGCCATTATTGCTGGAAATAGCTGGTTGTCAGTCGCCTTATTCAGCTGAGACTTTAAATCTTTTTGAAAGGGTTTGTCAGGCTCCGCCAACATACTGCTGTGTTCATGGGCCATTTATACAACGAACAGCTGTAGATCCACAACCCACAACACATACTTTACTGGAACAACCTTTTCTTTGCCAACAACTAAACCTATTTAGCAAAAAGAAATTATTAGAAGCAATATTAATCTAAACAGAGAGAACTTATTTATACCATTTGTCCACAATGACTTGATGTCTGCCGTTTCTTGTTAGTTAAATTACTTTCATTTACAAATGTCAGCTACTTTGTTGTTCATTTCTAACCTTGGACACTATATCTTACCTCTATTTTTTATTTACTTATATATTACTTGTGTGATGAAATTGGATAAAATTTTTCTATAAAACACATAGGTTTTATATTTGACGTATTAGTTGTTAGTTTTACACATATGTTAATTAATATACAAATATTAAAACATACTTTATCATGACGTCATATACTATCTTGACGTCATATATCAATAACGCTAAGTCACAACAGAGAACTAATGACTTCATTCTCTCATTATTGAAAACTAAAGATATACAAATCATTGCTTGAAAGCGGTATATCATCACGATGGAGGCGTCGCGCTAGAGATAAACCAGAATTTTCATCCCTTAAGTCTCGAATTACGTTTAGTAGTAACTTCTTTATGCATCTAAAAGAAGATTTAAGGGTGACGTTTGATACCGTAAAGACAAGTTTCCGACGCAGTTAAATGGGCCTTTTTTCACACAGAAGCCTATCGATTCTTTGAAACATGTATAGATCTTACAAAAGAACAGATCTGACCGTTTAACAGACTATGTTGACCAAAACAAACCTGTTATGGAATCAGTTAGCACGTTTATGAGTCTGTCGCATATAGACCTGTCTGTAAAGTACGGCACGTTTGTTTTTCCGACACAGGACCTGTCGTTAAAGGGATTCATTCATCTCCGACGAATATTTCCGCGGATTTCTCATCATTGATTTCCTTGTCGTTAAAGAATCGAATAATAATTGGTTCACATCAATTATATGTGAAACCAATTACAATATAAAACATGAGATTGATATGTGGAGTATTTTCGTACAAAATCCACATTTAAAAACCACCGAAAAGAGGTAATATTTTTACCATCATTAGCAGAATATCTAATTTTTTTAAACGCCCTATAGGGTAAAAATTTATTAAGATCTGTAACCTGAATATTCTACTATTTAAGATCGAATGTCACAATTTGCAAGGAGCACATTTATTTATTTCCGGTAAAACTTTGATTTAATTTGACATGAATGGAAATGACAATGGAGGAATTTGCATTCTGTCAGACAAGTTTGAAAAGATTTTCAACATAAAACTTTTTTTTAATCAGATGACAACAGAAGATATAATTGAGTTTAAAGAATCCCAACCTCGCCCGATGAATACTATTGTGAACTCACATCTTCCATTACGTGTCAATTCCTGTAAACCGGAATTGTCATTTCTGCTTTATAGTCTTCTTTACATTGCTGGCAATGGCAGGTCTGTATTTCTGTCAACAAGAGATCATGGCCTTTTTACAAGGCGACAGCAGGTCAAGTTCTCCTTTCAGCATTTATTGAACATCAACACCAAACATCGACGGATAATCTAAAATAAATCAAGCTAAAATGAATAAGCCTGTTTTAAATTTTACATTCAGATGTCAACAATATAAACTGCTTTCTTCCAATACGCAGTTTAATTACTTCTGTCCACTGTAACGAACGCATAATATCAAACCTGGTCTTTTTTAGTATTGTTTCAACATTGCTTACTTGAGCTTGAAATTGCATCTTACTGTTACAACTTGTCTTACTGGAAGACCGTTACTGTGTCATTTATGCTTGTTTTGACTCATTCTTTGAACTAGTACGTATTTTTGTGCAATATTTCGATAGATAGAATAATTACTAAGAGGCCAATGCAGGATGAGACATTCACTGTAAAACACTTAGTCGGCTTGCTTTAAGGCACAAACAAATTATGCCTTAGTTGAGTGTCAACTGTTAACATTGTTTGGCAATAGCTAAGAGGGTGTGGTGGTGATACGATGAGGTGGAGGGAGGGGGTGGAGGGAGGGGGGGGGGGGAATATCGTGTTTGGGGT
>JAVFBZ010084675.1:0-12733 GCA_032466195.1 Katharina tunicata | reverse complement strand
CCCCCCCCCCCCCCCCCCCCCCCCCCCCCCCCCCCCCCCCCCCCCCGAACCTCGTGTTGGGGGTTAGCTTCGATATGGTCACATACTGTTGATTTAGGAAGAGCTGCATATGTAGAGTAGGGGAATGTTTCAAATACAAAACATTTAACGACATTGATTTAAATTGAAATGGGATGCAAAACATATACTGAACGAATGTATCTTAAAGAAAGACTGCAATGTAGAAAATTTATTTCGCTTTTTTGTGCTTGACGACCGTGTCTCCGAGCTGTATTTGTAATTCGTTTCTAGTATTACCACACGTTTCGGCTATTATGTTATAGAATAGAATAAGCCCATTGAATGGCATACACAGTATCGATTCCAATTGCCACCTTAAACAGAGTGTGATACAACAAAGGTAAACACTCTGGTAAAGTAATCTAAAAAGATGTTTTATGTAATCATGCTTTATGGTCGACTGTTCGTTTACTTACTGTCATTGTTGCGATCAGCACACACGATATGGATACTGGGCTACATGTACGCCACCAAATACAAAATTCAGTTTATATAACACTCTGTACAGGAATGGTAAAATAGTCTTTTGGCCTCGGAAATCAATTTCCTTTTTATATTCTTTATCCCATCGGTGGGAATTGGCTGCTTTAAAAACAATTTTCCTCGCACAGTCACACTTGATTGATTCGAATTTGACTTTCGTGTGATGCAAGAGGCATCGGTATTCATCGATATATACGATTAAACCATTTCTCATTTTATCTTAGAATTGATCGGTCATCCTTTCCAGTGAGTAGCTTTGGATAAAAACGGACCATTCGATATAAATCATTAGGCTAATTATCACTGAAAAGGTCCTCAAAATTTCAACAAAAATAATGGGCTTTTCGAAAGGTGCAATGGAGACATCAAACAGAAACCAGCTAATCACAGCTAAGAAAAAATTACTGGTTGAGTAAAATACATATAGAATATAGATGCAGAGATGGATAAATGAGGAAGTTTCAGCTCGATTTGTCTCAGTTCTGACTGCATCACTATCAATCGAACTGGAAGAACGAGATTGACATGTACTCCGAAATTGATCCATCAACGCCAAGTGATATGCCTGTACTTATAAGTTATTTAACTTATACTTTCAATAATTCACGACCAAATTGCTTTCTTGTAACATTTCTACAATGTGTCGTGGATAGTCGTCCCACAGGGGTGACGAACTGATCAAGAAAATGGTACTCCTTCGTATTAAATGGTACAGGTGTAGCGGCAAAATTTATGCAATAAAAAGGATTTTTAATATCCTTTTTTGCATGTCACACAAAACTGGCTATGATTTGTGTGATCCAAATTTCTAGACAAGCTGTTTTAAAGGGACACGGTATGTAAGCTGAAACGCATAGTTTATTCACATATATACCTATTCAATCGCAATAACGTCGCGTTGCTGTTCACTCGTTTCAACTGAGGGTATTTCTAACATAGAGTAAACCGGACTCCGAAGACATTGACGTTGTTTGACGTTTAGCCTTTTTTTTTTTTTATAAAAGTGTTTTACAAATTGCGCCGTAGTTATGTTAAAATAGCACGGCACGGCTCCATACACTTGTGGACTTAAAGCAGAATCAACATAGTCAATTTGGTGACTGGAATTGGTAGAAAAATCTGCATGCCGAATATGAATATATAGTCATTAAAACATTTCAACTTGAAGTTTGGACTATGCTATCAAAGTGTTTTACAAAAACGCATTCCATGCTGGATTTGTTTTTAAATAGAACGATTTTAGGATACTGTGCTAAAATACTGTTTGACGTCCAAGCTGAATTCAAGCCTAATATTTACCACTTTAAGAGGGTGCAAGCACATGAATCTTCCGGAGAGTCTTGTTTCAATATTTCCTTACTCAAAATTTGCAAAGTCCTGTCTTCACAAATCATTAAGTCAGTTATCCTGAAAAATGCTATCCAGTTTAACACACAATAAAGGCAACTGATTTTAGAGGCAAATTTTGTTTCATTCTAAAAAAGTATGAAAAAATATAATAAATTTTGTTAGTTTTTAAAAAGATCACTGAGGTGTAATTATAGGTATTTGATTGGTGTTTAACATCGTACTCCAGAGTATTTCACTTATATGACAACTTTTCGTTGCCGGTGTATGATGGTGGAAACCCGCGATGAAACATTAATGAATTAAGTGTAATTTTAATATATGGCCTTTTGATAATTTCAGGTAGAGACGATAATGGTGGCCAGAGATTCCCAAAAAAAAGGGTGGAAGAATATTCTACCTTGAGTGAATCAAATCCAGAAGTATCTGACTCTATTGTTCAAGGTATGTTTTACAGGCCTATATTTCCTATATGTTTTTCCTGTTCTTATATTTTCCTATACTATGTCCAAACCCTCCTATATTCCTATATTTTGATATTTTGATCCACAATTATTATTCACCAGGCAGTTGTCGAAAGTAGATTGATCTTAAAACTCAGTCCTTAAACGCTGTTGATGACAGGCAATTATTTGAGACGACATGCCTTTTCGATTTAAATACATACGTTATGTTAGGGACACTGTCATAAAGGTGAAACATCTCTGAGCAAGACGTGAAACACCAAGCAATTAATTCATAAAGGATTTTAAGGTTGAAGGTCTAAGAATGGTTGACACAGATACATTTATTGTTGCTTTTAAAATAACTCTGAGAGCTATGTTTATAGTTGAATTTTCATGAAACTTTATACACATACTTATGCATTATATTCCTCGTACTGGGTCGAATTTCAGGATTATGGGTTCAAGCCCGTTTTAGCAGCTATACTTTTCACGAAGCTTAACACACATGCTTATTGAGTAAGTCTGATAAGTTCAAATAAAGAGCGTGTTGCCACGGTCAAGGTCAATTTGGCTTTTTACAAGCAACAGTGTTTTACTTGATAATTTCTTGGTATCTTTTAACCATTTTAGAAAATGTAAGTTGGGCGAAAATGTAATGCGAGCAGATTTGTATGTGTTGATATGCCCTGTTGTTATATATTTTCTGTCAGAAGCACTTGCAGGCCTGGTTTTAGTCTAATTTATACTATTAATATAGTGGGATCTGAGTATCTTTCATTAATTCTTTGATAAGCGATTCTGACCTACGTTTGACTGATATTATCCCATCTAAATTTCAGGGCAAAAGAGGGAGCTACACCCGCTGATCAACTGTGAGCTGTTTGTGAACGGAAGGATCACGAAGACACCACTCAAGCTTCAGCAACAAATGTTGAAGGTATACAGCCAGGTTTGTAACATTTAATAAACATATAATTTAACTGTGGCTAGAGGGTGAAATCGCACCTATGCCCTATAAAATACATTGATGAAATGATTCTGATCGATTGAAAGTTACTAGCGCGAACCCAAATCTATAAAGTCTTAATTTTAAAAGGTGTTAGTCTATTAAGCAATCATAACTGAGACTCTATTTATCGTTGACCTGTGGTCTGGATAACAATTCCAGTTGAAATAAACTGCATTTGTAAACCAGTGGTTTGCAAGTTTTAATTCCTGAGCCCTACACCAGTCAATGTATCAAAATCAGTGATGTCTCCATTGCAGGAGTATGACCACAGGTAGGAAATCCAGGCATTGCACAGGTGGTGAATGGTACAATTAGAGAACCCAACGACGAATTAATAACCAACTTGATAAAAAATCGTCTGCCAAGTAAATCATTTCTGTTTTCAGCAATATTATGTACAGATAAACGGAACAGGTCAGGAGAAATAAAACACCACTGTAGACATGAATGGCTTGAACGATATCCGTTTTTATCATATTCTAAGTCACTGGATGGGGTTTTCTGCCTGCCCTTAGTCCTGTTCTCAGTTAGAGCTCACCCAGGTGGCCGTGCAAAAATTCTTATTGATATCGCGAGTATCACAAGAACTCGCTAGCTCGGATGCAAACGTTCCAGTCCACGAGTAAGGACCTTACAGGTCGTATTGATAATAAACTCTTAGCAAATTCTGCAACTATGCTACCACAGAATAGACGATTTCTGAATCCATTTTGCGGGCCATAGAATACTTAGGACGACAGGAACAGACTTTACGAGGTCGTCACGATGACGGTAAATTACTAGGGACTGAGGAAGTAATAGAGCATAGGGCACTACGAATTTGTACTTCTCTGTCTGGGCAAGATGTCTGCCTGTAATGATCTAATTTGGGACACCAAGCCTGTCACTGAAAGCAGTGGCATATACAGCCAACTGACAGAGTCAACATTGTACATATCTTTTCAAGTGTGTAAGTATCTATTTGGGTACACCAAATCGTTGTCCGTGCAGCTACAAGGGACAAATATGGAAATAAATTGTGCTTATGAGAAAGTCGCTATGATCAAAGAGGAACTTCGATCAATTCGAAATGATTTAGAAAGTTCCATGATTTCTTCCCAAAAGCGACAGACATGGCAGACAAGGCTGGAAAAGCACCGTTGAGTGCTCCTCACACGACAGGACGCCAGAGTTTGAGATCAAATGTTGAGACTGACACACCTGAACAGTACTGGCGAAGAACAAATTTTCTAGCCATTTATTTATTAACAAGTCGGTTAAGTGACAGGTTTCAGAGTTAAATTGCCTCAGCTCTCAAATCAATTATTATGTTGTCTAAACATGTAGACCAACTGACACCGGCGGACGACTCTTCTATTATTGACCATAATCATGATGATCTTCCCCGTCGTTTCGTCAAGAAGTAAGACTGTGGAAGCGTCACTGGTCAACAGAACAGTCAAAGTCAAAAACAATATCCGAAACAATTGAAAAACTGATTGTTACTGGCGTTGAAAAACTCTACCCGAATGTCTTTGTCGTGCTTAACATCCTACTTACTGTTCCGACAACAAGTGCCAGTGTGAGAAGATCCAATTCGGCTTTGAGATATATCAAGAATCGAACAGAAGTAGTCTGGACGAACCACGTCTCAATTCCTTGATCCTAATGTATATCCACAGAGACATACAGTTAGACTATGACCAAATAATTGACATGACGTATGAAATCCGACATCCTAGATTGACGCTTTTTATCAATCCCTTGGGGGACAAGTAAGCCTTTTTACTCAATTTGAGGCATGTCTACAGTCAATGTGACCTGACTTGTATATCGCATTGATAATCAGACTTTGAATACTTCATTACGATGTACAGCTATCCATCTAACTGTTTCAGATTGATTAAAATGATGACATTGTTCTAAACCAATTGTCAGGTTTTATTTCCTTTATGGATTGTTTTCGCTTGTCTATCATTATAATTAATTTTTAGAATATATTCAGTAATGCAGTGCCTATTATCCTTTTACCAAGGACTTGTTCTTTGTACTTCCTTGGTCACCTTTACTCATGTCCCTTCCTTTCTGTAATGTTTTAAGTGGTTAACAACTTTCATATTTTGAACAACATAATCAAGTTGTTGGTCATAACTGCGCTTTTTGGATTGCATAATTAGTACCATGCTCTTCAAATTGCTTGACTTATTTTGGAAAAATTGATTGCCTTCTCCATTCTCATAGGATCTCTGGTGATTGCAATCATTTTGGTTTCGTTTAGAAAATTATCATCCATAATATTTTGGTTAAACTAGTGTAATTGTCTAAACTAGAATCCGTTCTAAGAAAGTGATACCATTAAATAACCCATATACTAACACAATTTATAAAGCCTAAGCTATACTATAATTTTAATTGCAATGATATAAGAATCAACGTTTTAAGATACTAGTTGTATGTTGCCAGAACGCGTCTGCAGCCATGTAGAACCCTGGATCTTCCGGGGCCTAGACGGCACCTCTACCCTCGCCTAGTTGATCTGGATTTACGACCCCACTATCTCTGGATAGTGCTGGATCCGGCTTATGAATAACATGTTAACATCCATAAGCGAAAGTGATTTCAAGTGGTACCCATTGCATGTTTCATTTGTTTCCGTCCGATTTTAACTTAATATTTTAGGAGAAATAAACATTGATTGTTTGCACGACATTTATAGAAACTCAACAAATTTTGATTCATTTTTTTCTGCATCACGGAACTTTGGAACATATGAGTTTGTTGCAGAAAGTATTGGCAAATTCAGATTGTTATGTCCTTGATCCGCAAGAAGTACACTGAAACGGGCCCTGTTGAGGCTGTCGTCATCCATGAAGACGGGTCTAGTCAGAAGGGCACCATTGTCGAAAAGAGGTACTAGTACAATGACCGTTTCGGAAATGTCGGTCTGGTAGTTTTGTCCATTCAAATATTAGTGAAAATTAACGAGGTCAAGCATACGGCCATGCCAGATAACATCCCCACACCATGGCTACGCCACTGCCGAATGGGCGCGTGTCCTGGATGTTCTTGTTTGTGCAAGATTTATTGCCTGTTCGCTAAACTGTTGATCTTGCAACAGTAACATATTTTGGTATCGTGAGCGAGACAGCAAGACAATCTTTCATGTTTGTGGTCCTGGGCCAGTAGTGTGGGATGTCTATTTGGTGTCCTGGGGCGTTGATGTCTTGATGTCTACGTCGAAACTATCGATCACGGAATGGTGAACACCAAGTTGCCTACCAATGGCTATAAACGACAATTTAACGTTTATCATGCAAATTATTGTTCCCCTTATACATGGTATGTTCTTTGTGCCATGAAGCTGTATCAAAGACTCCTGGCAACACGTTTAAACACGAAAGACAGATAAGCTTGCGAAGTAGAAATTAGATTTGGGTCATATATGAGAGATACCCTAGAGCACGGCGTTAAACATCAATCAATGAATCTCATGACTTCGGAGTGCGCTGGGAATCAATTCCAGGTGTTACGTCCTGGCTACCACGCGTGCCTCAAAGTTATAGCAATGACATGGTGCAGAAAAAGATGAATCAAGTTTCATAAGAAATAGCAGCCCCCTATATCCAAACACATCTTAAAAATCTTGTCCGCAACACAAATCATGTCGTTTGTCTTTTTTCGGAAAATGTTCCAAAGACAATTTTTAACTACTGTCATGAAAGCATACATTTTAGAGAATGTGTATATATACAAAGCATTGTTTGAATGCAAATTCACTTATTCACTATAAGTTTTATAATATTGTAACAAGTCTCGAAAAACATTAATAAAAAGCATGGATGTCGACAAGATATTATACATAGTCAAGTCAGATTTAACGTCAGGGTTAATATTTGCATCAGATAAAATCGGTAATAATTAGTAAAAACAGTTGGATATAACAAAATTAAAGATCAATGTGTCATTTTATGAGCATGTGTGTTTGTCCTTGATACACCTCTGATTTGCTGGATAGCGGAATGGGGTTAAACAGCTTTAAACGCTTGAAACACGCACACTATTCTATAGTAATTAAGGTTGATGAATCAAACTGCCAATAGTTGAAGGAAATGCCTTAAGGGTAATGATGCATAATGTATTCTTACCGCTACAACCAATTTCAAGAAACACCAATTTCTTTCTGCGGCACACTATGAATACATATCAAAATAGAAGTTATACACAGACATTTCATACGTTCGTTAGGCTTATTATTGTTCTTTTATTAAAATTAAGTTCTTGGCTAAAACAAAAAATCATTATTCATGTACTATACACCACACCTTCTTTAAAGAACCAGCGTATTTTTTTAATCTACAGCTTTTATCAATTCGAAAGATTCGGTTAATTAAATAAACTTATAAAGTGATGTTAAAAAGGTCAACATTCTTAGACGCTCTAATTGGATTTTTTAAGTTGGGAAGAAAGAAGTTGGAAAAGAAACCACTAAAGTCAAACCAATTCATACAAACCGGAATCCAATCATGGTGTCAAAGACCTTTTTGATTAATTAACCGGATTTTTAACTTAACTAATGCAGGTAAAAACTGTAGATGTATCTGAAACACATATCCGACAATATCATCATTCATGTGCGCGGTTTGTTATTCAGCCTCGTAACAGAGCCCCATTTCTTCTTAACATTACTGGCAAGGACAATTGCAATATATAACTTACTTGTTAAATGCATTAACGGATAATCTCGGGACTTTTATATTATCCTTTGTGAATTTAAAGATGATTTTCGAGATTTCATTCTTATTGTTGAAAATACAAGGACATTTAAATTACAAACACTACCAGTACTGAACGCAGACTTTTAAGCGAAACACAACAGTCAAAATTTGATCCTCCAAATCAAGGGTAATACTACGGAGACAAATGGCGACTGGCATGGTGCGACACATTGTAGAATTGAGGATACAATTATTTCCATTGACCTTTTCCATTGTCATAGCTGTCGATATGATTTTTTGTTGATGGTAATTTGGCAACATTGATAATTTAAACCTAATTGACCGTTCAATTTTTTTAGGCAACATAAAGGAATAAAAGTTATACTTCGGGTTGGTATATCTTACCTTCAGACTGGTGGTTGGTTAGCATAAACGTGACGTAAGCAGTGTAGTTTTATCTACTCAGATAATCAATGCGATCTGTGCATGTTTGTTTCGGATAACCTTTTAAACATTCAATGTATCAGATTGCTTCATTTGTCAAATATATCTTTGCAACCAAAATGATAAATTAAGTCTGTTTGTTTTGTCCGGCCTTTAAGCTGTAGCTCATTCAGTTTGTGGCTGACACTCAATCGTAACGCGTACAGCCAGCATAGTGGTAAATCTATCGATAAACTTCGGTTCAAACAGGACTATTTCTTAAACGTAACTGAAACAATAATAAATTTTTAGTAATCTCACTTGGGGAATCTAAGCAACGCTTAATGATACACCTGTATATTTACATCCAAATTTAGCTTTTAGAGGTTATATATTTTTACGGTATTATGTCAAGAGGATTTGAAGATTTTGAACTTTTGCATCTTTCAGCGTGTTTGTTCGTGGGTGAGATTTAAACCCACGGTGTTTCCAAATCAAAGCAAGTAGAGAAAATTCCCTGACAATTAATGTGAACTTTTATTTAGTTTGCGATAGTATCCATGTGAGATAACCTTCACTCTGTGCAAACGTGTAGATTTATTGTTCCACAACTCAATATCGAGGAGATATAAATCAAAACATCGGTTATGCTCTATATAAAGTTGTGTTACACGCACAATTTTGCACGTTAAAAGTTAGGGCCACAGACAAACACCACTAAGCAAGGCATTTAACGGGCTGTGTACTCCGTGAAAATCACATGTGTTTTAATCGAGTTATCACACGAACCAAGTAATGGTCTTTAATTGTTGGTGGATGGGATTTTAGCTTGATAACACGTCAGTAATTAAACACCCGCGAAACTGGATGATTATTGTGTTAGAAATACAGCTGAGGTATCTCAAGTTTTGTATATTTAAGTCGTAATTGGTAAGCACACGGATGCGAAGGGGATTAATACCGGTGGGTTTTCTTCTTATTTGATTGAATTTCAATTTGATTAGAAAATTATATTTGTTTTGTATTTTATATCTGAATTAAACAATCCGCTCTATTTGACGCTCTATATGAGTTGGTTAATCACAAGTTCATTGTTTACAATTTTTTGTATAAATGTAGAGAAAGAAAATTTTGCTTGCCTCCACCGGGATTCGAACTCAAGTATCTGGCTAGCAGAGCCGGCGCTCTAACCAACCGAGCTATAGAGGCTCACGGTAGAAGGCACGAATATATATATATTTAATTCATTTTTTCGTGGCGAGAATTTTATTTCGGATCGATAGAAACGGAAAGGAGTCCACTATAGCCAGACATAAACAGACTATACAGGTTTCTTTCTTGAATTAACATTCAGAGCGTAAACAGGACATCGTGGATACGATTGTTCTTTCGCACCGGTAGCTACACAGTGTAGGTATGGTTCGAACCTGCAGTTTGAGGTAAGGTATTCTACATTCAATGTTATTCTATGAGCGACTACCGTCGAATGTAGAATGTGATTAACCCATGTACATAAGTAAAGTTTTAAGTGTCTGTGGAGTCCTCATATTAGTGAAAAATCCCGTGTGCACTACGTTTAACACAAACGGATGAAACAGGTTCGATCGTTACCAGATGAATATCCGGTGACAAAAAGGAAAAAATATTCGAAGTTTTATATAAACTTCGAAAGCAAGGCATGGTACTAAGGTAATATAAAATACATCAAAGAAGCAATTGCAGCACATGTAGTCGTCGCTATATCAAATTGTTTACCATGTTGTATATTCAAGAAGAATTCACGTAATGACGTCAAACCCAATTATAATTCGGATGAAGTTAGAAGACAGTAATTGAGAAATCCAGCAAAGTGTAATAATCATGTTATATTATATTTTTTATACTTTCCCTTGATGTTTAAGTGGTCATTTCATTCCAGATGTGGGCGGATGCAATTGAAAATCTCAAATAATAAAATGAGGAGACAACCAAGTATTGTCAGTCGATTCCTTTCATAGATGAATTTATAGAATAGCTAAACTGAATTTTGTCAAGACAAAAATCGTTCAAATAATGAGGAAATAATTAGCAGAAGCAGTGTTAACTGGAGAACTCTTGGAGCCAGTACGGAAGAATGGAGCCCTTGTACGGTTTGAAGAATCGCGCGCGTACAATATGGGACAATTTGTTTGTTTACAGGAATTGAGGTGAAAAAACCGAACAAAGGGAGTTGATGGGGTGAAAAATGTCTTTAAGTGAGCTACGTGAAATGAAACCAGACCACAAAAGTAGGTGAATGATTGACTGACTGATTGATTGATATATTGATGTTTAACGCCATATATGACGGCGCTGTATATCACAACAATTAAAAGTGTAGTCACTTTAGTGTTCTCACTGTATCAAGGGCACAGCATCAACCCATGTCAATATAATTAATAAAGATTGATATGCCGCGATCCTCAAAACTTTCATGAACACTTTCCAAACAAACTCAAACGTAAAACGAGTACGGTCATGACGGTGAAGGGGACTTGCCAGCCAGTGCTTTGTATATATAAGGTTTTTTTGTCGAGATATCTCTTAAAACTTTATAAACCTTATAATAACAATAGTCACTGTCCCGCACCGATGTTTTCTAAAAATGAATTGTAAAAAAGAATTATACTAATAATTGAAGAAGTTGCTTTTGCTTATTTTAACCGTCTTTCTTTGTCCAAATATTTAACCTTTTTACGGGTGAATATGTGATTTTACAAATACTCTAATAATCTGTTTTATTAAATTTGTATATAAATAAATATATTTCATTGCTATAATTTGGTTTCTTCTCGTCTGTTACCAGACTTGAGAAAAAACAACAACATTTCTACTGTGTTTAAAATGCCATTAGCTTCAATCCATCATTTCAATCGGTGTGTTTTACTAATAGATAATAGCCTTTTGACAGATATTTGTTACATTTTCAAAAGATTTGTTGAGTTTCCTAATTAAGGAAAATAATTTTGTGCTTACAATATAACGTCGTTGAAAACCGAGCTAGTTTGTGCACGTGTTAATTGTGCTCTTCTGCTTTTTTCTTTCACTGTTTTTAAGTCACAGCATCTATTCCATTGATGTCAGATGTATTTCTGTCAAATAATGTATGTTAGAAAATAGTTTTGCGTACATTGCATGTTTATATATTTATACACAGCACTGTCAATCGCCTTTATTTACATTTTGAATCAATCAGTTCCACAGACCCGTTTCGACTACTATAGATCAAGAAAATCCCCGAAAAAGGAAGTCACTTTGATATAGAAATAGTGAAGTCGAAATATATAATCTAGACCAGCAAACTCCTTCCTGGGAGTTTTTCTGAGTTATCTACCATAATTCTTTATAGAAGACCTGGCGGTCGGTCTGATTTCTGATGCTTTTGGATTGGTATCAATTGAATCTCATTTAATTCAAGTCAATCCACATCGACGACATGTCGATAAATTTATTTATTTCATCAATATTTCACCGGTTAAATACAGCTATTTTTCTTTCATTTTTTGAGAATTATTTCAAAATATAAATTGTATCCCATTTGTCTTTCCATCACGAGCTTTTTCGCAGTCAAAATAGGTGCTTTCGCTGTTGTGATCATTAATCGTTATGGAATAACCCTGTACAGGCTTACAGAAGGATATACAGGAAGAGTTTTAAATAAATCATAATAATTGCATGTAGTTTAGGCTAATAATCTCTAAACAGTGTTGATACAAGTCTAACTTCCACAGCAGATATAGATTGAAAGTTCTTAAGAAGAGATCTGAACATTTCCTGCACGATGGATGTTCATGTTTATCGGCAAATAAGCTGAATACTTTTTGATGTTTGGGAAATGAAGGTCAACTTTGCTGGTCTGTGACAACCAACGTGATTAGTATGTGCGCCAATATACATAAGAATAAATTAAATGGATTTAAAACATACCAGGTTTTCTTATTTTTAGTGTAGTTTATGAGCTTTGTTATATTTTAAATACCTTTAACAAGAATTAAATACGACAAAATAAACGAGCAAACGCAACAAAAGAATGTTAACAAATGTTACTAGTACAGTTTAACCGTATATGATAACATCAAGTATAAGATAAAACACACATTGTTTGTCAAACGTAATTTGACTCTAATGTGTAGGTTTATTCGACTTAAAGTTTCAAAGCCGTATTCGAAGACGTTCAAAGGAACAGAAAGCTTTTGATTAACTCATACCTATATGCAGAGAACATGGGTAGCAAGTGCAAATCGTAGTATTGT
>JAVFBZ010084584.1:6305-18814 GCA_032466195.1 Katharina tunicata | reverse complement strand
TGTTGTAATCCATACATGTCTTATCTTATTATGTTGTAATTCACACATGTCTTATCTTATTTATGTTGTAATCCATACATGTCTTATCTGATTTATGACCTCCAACATCTAAATGCCTTTAATACAAGTCACAAACAAGATGGCGGCCAAATCCCAAAATCTCACTCAATAACTTTGGGAATTACTGCCTCAGATCGAGTTTTTGACACTTATGGTTACTTCAAATATAATATTTTGATACAATCTACACAAAGAATTGGATAAAACGGATACTTGCACGATGCGGGAGTTACAATGTTTCAGCATGGCAAAGTTCTGTACCTAATCGTAAAGCTGTCTGACAACATAAAACAAATCCTTTATCAGACCTGTTCTGCTGTATACGTTTTCTTTTCTTTGACTATTCAAATCCTGTGTATGGATTAACATTTATCTTAGCTACTCGAAATAAAAGACCAATGTCCTTGTGACATCTTTCTCATATACCCCATTGCCCATGTACGAGGAGAGATATCAACAAACCAACCTACCTTGTTGTTACCATGTGTAAGCTTTGACGTTCCTTACAGTCTACTTTACCTGTGTCCACATCAATATTTCATAAGAATTCTGTAAAACATTTTAACTAAAAGCAATACTTTTTTAAAGTATTAAGTGGCTCTGTGTGCAATAACAAAATGGACACAATTCAGCTTTAACTGTCCAACATTCGGGCATAAAATTCGATTCTAAATGCGCCAATATATGCTTTTTAAAACGGAGAGTATCTCTTGCATTCGGTAGTCGCGGGATCAGATTGCAGAGGAAGGAGTGTGAGTGTGAAAGAGAGTGTGAGGATCGATAACTCTTGTAGAGATTGGCTTTGATCGTTTGTTTGATTTAAATTTTTTTCTCACTCATACGAAGGCGTACCAGCCCAATGGGTGAAGGAAAGCTCCCTCGACGTGAACGAGGCACCAAGGAACAGGAAGCTTCCGTCAACCACCCGCTGTAGGCTTGGAAGTTTTACTGTAACGCATATTTTAAACCCACCGCTTATCATGTTACCCGTTCGACATTGCTCTTTCTTCTTTTATATCACCAATCATGTACCAAAAAGATGTGACCTGCGATATATACTAAGTAGTACAATCGTCGTTTTTTACACGAACGTTTATCACAGCTGTCAGTCGTTCATTTTTTGTCCATATAACCCTGTTCTTACTCCCCTGTATCCCACTTAATTGAAAGTTTTCTCCAAACTTATGTTTTTAACTTTTTTTTTTTTTTCAACACGTTCCATTGGCTCAGTGACCAAATTATCCAGACGCTGTTGTCATCAGCAGACTAAAGGGGTTCATGTCGCAGAACTCAAAACATTTCAATTGTCTGAGAGACCTGAATTTACTGAACGTGTTTTTAAAACATAATTTGGAATCTTTCTTTTTGGTTATATAGGCATACCATTGTTATATTGTCATATACATGTATATAGATGTTGTGATTTGTTATATATTGAACAGTAAAATTAAATACTATTCCAAACCAAAAAATATTTTGTTATGTTTTTCATAAATTTGTTGGAATTCTGTAAAAGGGGTTGAAACCGCATCCTGCGAAGAATGGCATATAGGTTTTATCAATCGTGTCGGGGAAATCGTGGTAAATAACTTTAACGGATTTAAATACGTTAACTTTCAACGTATTAGTTTTTTCGGTGAATTGACATATTCTATATTCATATTTCGTATATGTTCAAAACTGTATTAACAATCCTGTAGACGCGAGAAAAAAACATAAACAGTTGAGGCCCGTACAAGAAGCATGGCGTTGGAATCCGAGCCTCGATTCAATACAAGTTTTACATACGTTGAATCTGTATTCACCCGCGCCCATCTTTCCTGACTGTCCAATGACACGAGGGGCAGAGTTTACTGGAGATCTGTGTCTATCTCAACACACCTCCACTCAGTACGACGCTTGAGTCATATGTACCTGGGTAAACTGACATCGTCTGCTTCATCGATTGTGTTAAAAACTAAAATTTTCACAAATATGAAGAATTCATTTGATTAAGAAATTTCGATGAGATCAATTTGAAGGCCTACGTGACGATATAGAGATCTTATCCAGCGACATACCGTTGAAAAAGTAGATCTTCAAAAATTGAATCTTTTTTAAAAACGCTCAACAATAGAAACGACAAAGAAGACAAAGTTCTGTTTACACTTGGCAACAATGTCGATATTTTGTGCTGGGAAGATCAGGACAAAGACAATTAATGCGCCATTGTGTAGACAATTACTTCATCTAGAACGGAAATAAAAGAGTTCGATGTGTACACATGCAATATGAGGGTGTGTTTTGACAATGGATCTAGACAAATACAAGCGAATGGGTGCAGGTCAAATAAGTATAATTTCAAATACGTGTAGCCAACCATTTATCGCTTTAATTCATATTAAACAAGTCTTGAAGTTTCACTAGACTGTAGGAAGAAGAAAAGATAAACAAAAATGTGTACTTGGACTCGTCACGAACTATAAAGTCTGGTAATTTTTAGTTGACCAGTTTTGTGCCCATTTCCGTTCTTGTGTGTGTTTGTGATGGACACTAAGATGAAATAAAATTCCAAACAAGTTACATATAAAATGACTTTTTATTCTTTCACCGACATAATTAGGGGTAAAATGCAACATGGTGCTCTCGTCAGCGAACCGGGAAATATTAAAACTTATGCAAAAGTTTCACACACAACGAACGATTTTTTGGCAGTCAAAATAACACTCAACTCCTTTTATCTAATTAAAGGTCGTTCCTGTCAGAATAACACATTTCATTCTCTCTGACAACATTAAAGTTCTGAGTATTTAAACCCAATATCAATTATATAATACAATTTTAGACTTGGCCAGTTTTCAACACACTATTTTGGAAAGGATCGATTATCAGAATATATTCATTTTTATGGATATTGTATTATCAACATATTATACACACAAAATTGAGTCATACCCATTTGATATTATTAAGTACAATTCAGTGCAAGCTAACCGCCGATTCATCTGTCAACATATTCATTTCTATTTCTTCTAATGCTGGTTCTCGTTGTTTTTTCGTTGATTAATAGTTTTAACTAATGTGACAAGACTCACCCAAAATTTTCTGTAAATTTAGTGTTTGGGGTAAATTAAATATTTACAATTTTATAATCTGGTTTACAGAAAACAAGTATCACTTTACCATTTCTAGTCCACGAAATAAAATGTACACCAAGTTTATTTACATTTTTGCTATTTATTGTCTGCATAGACGTCACTTCTGGGAATTTCAGACACGCTTATTCTCAGGTCACGTGACAGGTTCCAGTTGTTTTCGACGTAACACGTGGCAAATTAAAAACACAGTCACTAACATCAACACTCCCACCAAAATTAATAATACCCAGATCACGTGGTATGTCATATTTCTGTCCATACCTAAAACTGGATTCCACGAACATTCCGTCGAAGAATTGTTTGTTTCCAAACTGATTTGTGGCATGAAACGAATCTTAGAAACAGCAGAGGCCAAATCTGCAACACTTGGAAGTATATTCACCCAGAATTCGACTTCCTTTCCTTCTCCGCACGGCTCGCTGCGCAGACGATCGCCAATCAGCAGAAAGAACGGATCACGTGGATTATATACCGGCCATTCCACTGGAACTGGTCGACCATCATTAGGATTCCTATTAAGTAGGTCAAAAATTAGGCATATTAACAATGTTTTATTGCAAAAAAACTTTTTGACAGGTCAAATTTACCAAAGCCTTTCGGCCTTTAAGAATTATCATGGTAAGCCATATTAAAGCTACCAGAATATGTCAGGATCTTAATAAAAAGGTAACCCGTTATGCCAATTAAACACAAACTGTGTATAAAAATTCGAAGCCAAGCTGTTACTTGGTGTCCGTCTAAAAGAACACGCTGACGTAGGACCTTACTTACTTGGCTTTGGACACTATATGTTCAGACAAACAAAGAAAAAATACTATACGAATCGCGATTTTATTTGCAGACCAATTTCAGGAATATACGCTATGATAATTATAAAACCATGCACGACAATGCTTGGTAAAAACATGAAAACGAACATACGAAAATTAAACTCACCCCGATGAAGCGAAGTTGCTGATGAACGTCATCAACTGGATGCTCAAGTAGTGGTCGCTGTCGGTGTACGTTAAGTTATTGTGGTGGTTGTTGAAGGCAAGACCAAGAAATACTGGTACATAATCATTTCCCGTATTATAATTATTAGCATCATTCAGGTCTTGGTTCTGGAAGGGTCTCTTATAAAGGAAAGCCGAGACATCCGACTGACTATGAAGCTTAGCAGACATCTCCATAGGCACAGACAGGAGAAAATCTGTGACTATGCCTTTGTAGGTTTCGAAGTTGTTTACTTTTTTAGAATTGTAAGTATCTCTGTGGTAATGATTGGTGATCATTTCCGGGACGATGGATACGTCCCGGTAGATAGGGAGGTGGTGAAGAATAAGAGAGTCTAGTGCTTCGTCCAGTTGATCATCTGTCATAAGACCCTGCGGGAACTCTCTTTGAAGTAACTCAGTCATGTAATCTTCGTCATACCCAAAGAGAGTATTTATTTTTTGGAACCTGCCTTCGTTGGCCAGTTTCTTGACATCAGCGAAGATTAAGTTTTGATCAATTACAGGACCAAATTCGATATCTGAAAGTTTAGTGGTATTGGTATGGCTAAACTTGTCGGCTGGTTTAGAGTAGAGGCAGTTTATCATTGATTGGTAGGGTAGAGTAGGACACTCTATCTCTTCTATAAAGCTCTTTACATTCCCCAGACGCCCCTCTATGTAGTCGACTGCAGATGGTTGCATTGCAGACCCTCCAAGTGAAAACATTTGGTTGAAAAGTCCTTCAGACTGTGGGATAAAGAGTAGTAGATGAGCGAGAATAGCGCCAGATTCCTGTCCACCAACAGTGACCCTGTCTGGATCGCCTCCAAAATCGGCAATATTTGAGTTCATCCATCTTAGAGCTGCAATGATATCTAAAAGGCCGTAATTCCCGGTGACTTTAGTCTTCAGCCCAGTACTGAAAAATCCAAGAGCGCCGAGTCTGTAGTTCAGTGTTACTATAACCATGTTTCCAAAAGCTGCCATGTTGGACAAGTCCAAGTGAGCTCCGTCAGCATTTTTAAATCCCTTTCCATCGATGAAAACTAAGACGGGAAACAGAGCTTTGGTGTTGTTAGATGTCCGTGGTGTGTGTATTCGAAGGTAAAGACAATCTTCACTTGTATGTGAAGTATCTCGTAGAAGAGAAGTTTTTATCGACAAAGGTTGAATGCACGCAGGTGGAGAGACTGTTCCGTCGCGAATTCCGTTCCAAGACTCCGGGTCCTCTGGCGGCTGAAACCGCCTCTCACCAACTGGGGGTTTGGCATAGGGAATGTTCGTGTATACATCTACCAGCCCGCTCCCTACTTTTGCGTGAGTTCTCTTACTGTATCCACGTATCGGTCCATTTTGCGTATGAACAACAGGGTAGGTAACTTGTGTTAATGACGTATCAGCGGACATCAGTTCTATAGTTCTGGGGTGCGATGCGATACTACAAAAAGTAGTACTCTCGACTTCCAACATTCTGCTAATGATGTCATTCCACAGAGATATTCGGTCCATTCTCAAATCATTCCTCGCCTCGATATGTCGACCAATATCCAAAAATTTCCTTCCACCATCCACCGAGTATTTGGGCCACTGAGTTGGAATGTCCATGGCATTAGGATCACTGAAAAACATCAAAGCATTTGTAAGTTACAGATAACAACAGTTTTCTTTTATAAATATTCACTAGGATGAGTTAGCTGTAGTACGATTTGTTCTGTGTTCCTGTCCTGACATAACATCATTATAATAAATGTGTCATAAAAAGTCCACCATACAATTTACTTACAGTGTTTCAAACTAAATAGCTTTCATTACAAAACGGGAATATCTACAAATAACGTAATAGCAGATTGGTTCATAACTCGGTAGGGTTTATAATTTGACTCTGACTTAGTGTGTTCGTTTCCTTCCCTTTTAATATATATATATATATTTGAACAAATTTCAGTCTAGATAACCAAAGATCGGAATTGGTCAGAAATAAAAAGACTGTAAATTGTCACACCTAACGTGGTCACACGCAAACAAAATATGAGATCTGGTGGACTTCACTTCTGAACTTCATAATTCGCCCAAATTTTTCCATAATTATTTGCCTTTTTATCCAGAGTATCTGTCGTGAATGGTATACAGAAGTCGCATTTTTTATTTGGTGCCAGATATACAGACCGCATTCTTCCTGAATATCTAGAGGAGACCTTGACGTTTTGCTCCAAAGTAAACTTCGGAGAACAGGTTGGCTTTTGGCTGCCAAGCATCTTCATTTTCTACATGGTAGATCGAAGTTGATGTCACATTACACTGGCCACTTGGATTGCTAGCGTGGAGGTCAAATAGACACTGGCTCAAGCTATATTGACACTTTCTATTGCGCATAGCTTTTCTTGAATACCCCCTCTATCAACAATGCTGTCATTTAAGTGGACACAGAGTTTAGGGGCGGAAATATCTAACATGACAGCGTCCATCTGATTGCAGAGGTACACATAATACAAATGATTCCCTGTGCCATTCAAGGTGAGGCTATATACATGGCTAGATTTCAATGAGAAATTAGCCTCTCGTATGTCCTCGAGTTGAACGTTTTGTTCGAATTGTTTGTTATATACATCGAATGCACCAAAATAAACTCCATCGGGGTTAAGTCAAAACCATTTGACAAATTCAAATCCTCCTTTTTTAGAATGCATTTGGTGAATATTAAACCTACTTTACAAATCGTGGCCTAACTTAGATTTTTTGAAGAATAAAATGTAAAATAAGTTTGATGTTGAACATCGTCCAACTTTTTAATCAGTTTAAATTATGAGTGAAATGGGCGTGAATTCTAGTTGTTTACATAACAAATAAAAACGTTGTTGTCAAAATGACACAAATAATGTGATGAAAAGCATTACTTTGTGTATTGATTGTATTGGTGTGTTGTTCAAAAGGCGAAATCAAATCACTTCGTTCTTAGAAATTGTTTTTCGAAACAAAACACAAATATGTCCACTGACCGAAAAGAATTAAAACCGATATTGGGATTTCTTTTTCTTTTTCCAGGATAATACAATTGGCATACATAGGTCAATTTTCTTTGAGCTATCGAGCTTCATAAGGACCAGCTTACTGTATCAAAGAAACATGAAAGTTTACAAAGTCTGAAACTTTTCGTAAAAACGATGGTGTAACCTAGACGCTTCAGAAGCCAGTTAAAGTTTGTTTTCACAAGTAGTACAATTTGTAGAAATATGCACGGATGAAATTATTAAATGAAGGCAAACACTGTTTATTCGAAAAAAAATGCCTCAATAATTGTAAACTTGAAGAACAATGTGCTTTTCATTGCATGGCTTTATTGATATACTTATCTGTCGTTTTCAAGATACTCTAACGAAGATGCGTGGCAATTTTAATTATTCATCAAACAACCCGCATGGATTGAGCTGTGTCCTTTATGTTCAAATGGCGATCGATTGTTTGTTTATTTGTTTGTTTGATTGGGGTTTTACGCCGTACTTACGGTTATTTCACTCATATGACGGTGTGTCAGCCCTATCGGTGGAGGAAACCAACCAAATCGACGCTGGCAACACAGAAAAGGTCACAATACATTTACACGACAACATAGCAGGACTCGATAGACAAATCGGCTTCTTGCTTCCCTGCAGCTTAAACAACTATGTTTAAAGTTAGGGGTAACGTTCATTTTGCTGTTTAGTACATATTGCTAACCCATTCTAAGCAGAATTGAAACTTATTTTTAAACTGTTCTCGAGTCCAATCATAAACTGTCACATTCGAAGAGTGTCAGTGTCATATATTGATTTTAAGCTTGTTTTCAGCAAGAATTTAGAACATAGAACACACATTACTTTACATAGTGCTAAAGGGGTGTATATAATACGTTAACGGTTTGATTGAAGCAAATATGAGAGGTAGGTTCACGAGAGTCCACGTTATCACGTTATCCCAGGGTCTTGACCAAAAGTGCCTCATACATCAATTAAAGCTTTAATTATAGAAAATCTACTGTGCGAGATGACGTTTGGAAGGCCACCGCTGATCTTCTCAAACAACTACATTGCGAGATGTCATCCCAAAGACAGCGATCGTTACACAACGTCTGGTTACAATAAAAGAAAGGTGTAATATTGCCAAAAATCTACTTTGTGAAAAGCAGAAGAAAAAATTATCAATTCAGAAAACATATTCAGCACAAATTTAAAAGACAACAATGCCTTCTTAATGACAAATTTCCCACCTTTTGTAATCACGTTGGTTTTAGTCCGTTCTGATAATTTTGTTGTTGTTAGTACTTTATTGATTTTTTGATTTTTAAAAGAAATATATAATTTAACTTAAATCACACTGAGACTAAAATATTTCATATATTGGTTACTAACCATATACTAGCGTTCTCAAAAAAGACGTTTATGACATACCCGAATCGTGCAAAGTTGGTCCAATATCGGATTATGTCGTACGACAATTCTTTATCCACATCCGTTGCATCTGGTGTCGGACCATCTTCTAGTAGAGGGTAGCCGAAAACGAAGGCTAATTCGTCCCCATGGTCGGCCCCAACTTTACCCGGGTACTTCGGTGGATCGTAGATTAGATTACGAATCGTTGGGTTGAGTGAGAAGCGGTACAAGTATGTGTTACCGCTTGCTGTAGAATGGTGGTCAGCAAAGAAAATGGAAGGTGCCGTGAAGTAAAAATCACCAAGGATATCCACGAATGATTTTATGTTCTTGCCTCGATTTTCGGGATCGTTCCAGTCGAGGTAATTTTGGAGTAATGTCTTAGCCATCAGATCTCCTTGGCTGGATATGACGTTAGTGAATCCCCTTTCTAATGTGTTGACTAGGTCCAGATGAGACATACCTTCCTGGAAACTATTTAACGAGTTCCTGGCGCCTAGCAACCCAGCAGCCACGAGAATACCGTCTTCGTCATTTGTTCCAATCAGTAGGTCAATATTTGTAAAGTTGGAGCTGGTGATACTGAAACGTGGGTCGTGGGGGAAGAAATCACCATCGAAGACTGGTGGAAAAGCAAAGCTTCCATTTCCTGGTAGAACAACCTCCATGATCTCAACTGGATCTTTGGTCCGCAAACATTCCACAATGTAATACATAAAGGAAGAACTGCAACCTAGTCGTTCTGCGAGATCCCGAGCTTGTTGTCTTGGGGACGGCCCAGGTGGCCTCCAGGCAGGAATGGCGCCACTCTGAGCAATAACCCGGCGTATGATTCTTTGACTCGGTGGCGACAACGCATGCGACAGAGCACTCATTGAACCTGCTGATTGTCCGAACACCGTTATTCTCTCTGGGTCGCCACCGAAATTTTCAATGTTATTTTTCACCCACAGAAAAGCCATTTGTTGATCGAATAGTCCGTAATTACCAGGGCTGCTGCTTTCTTCAGTGCTGAGAAAGCCTAAGGCACCGAGACGGTAATTAAAAGTAACTGCTATCACCTTACCATGCCAACTGAGTGCTCTAGCGTCATAAAAGGATGAAGTGCCTTCCTTGAAACTTCCGCCGTGGATATAAACCATGACCGCAAAGTTTTCCATCTTAGCAACTGTGACATCATAAGGGACATATATATTGAGATAAAGGCAATCTTCACTCATGGAATGTTGCACAGGTAAACTGTTAAATGACAGGTACCGTCTGATGTCGTTTCGTCTTTGGATACAGCTTGGTCGATGACTAGAAGCGTTGAGAGTACCTTCCCATGGTCGCGCTGCACGTGGCTTGTTAAATCGCAATGGTCCAACAGGTGGCGCGGCATAAGGGATCCCCAGAAACATGTCCCATTCCATTCCTTGTTTAATATCGTGGTAGCCTTCTACTGACCCTTGGTCCGTCTCAACAATCGGCTTCTGTCGGTCGTTCTCGGTATCATTTGGTGCAATTTCGCAAGACCTTTTCTGGGAAAAAGCTGTCAACAAATTTGGTAACAAGTCTAACCAGAAGCGCATGCGCACTGGATACAAGTTTTGTGAAACGGACTGTTCTGAGAAATCGCTGGAGAATTCCATGAACTTTTCGTCCGGTAAATTGAATTCCGGCCACACAGCTTTCTGAGATGGGTGACGAGGAATGTTTGGGTTCCTTAACAGAAAAATTAAACATATTTAATAATAAAAAGATATGAACTATAGGCCTACATCTGTAAATAAACTTTTTCAAAATAAAAACTAACAACAATAAATAAACTGTAAAAAAAAAATATATTTTTTAATTATCACAAAATTTTATTGTAAAACAGTTTGTTAAGATCAGAATCATACAGGATTTCTCATAAGCTTCTGCGCAGCGGCTATTGATACATATAAAGTGAAATTTGCCTTAACCGACACGTTAGTTTACTGACATCTCGTTTAAACTTACATTGTTGCTAGATCTGCCCTCTATCTTTTCTATGTTAAAACAAATTTGTGTCAACTGACATCTTGTCGTAACCGAAAACGTCTCCAGGTCCTGTTATGTATCAGATTACGACATATTCACTGTGTCTACTATTTACTGGTCTGTAGTTGATGGATGTAAAAATATCTCCTGCGTAGGAGCGTACGTTACCGTATGTAAAGTGTACACACAAGAAATGTTTCTATCATAGATGATGTGACTCCGGTAAATATTCACCAAAGATCAAAGTTACTGAAAGCACTCCCTGTTTTATTGTCCAGAAAGATTTATAGAGCTCTACTTCCGCACGTGGTAGTTTTACACGCATGTCTTTTTCTTCCCATTCCGCTGGGATGCTAGTAAAGTGAGTCTTTGTTTGTGGTCAACGATGGCTCGTTATGTTACATTAAATCACATTCTCATCCTAGAGGGCAAATAAAGCGGCCCAGCACGTGGAATGTGTAGTATTTTGATGATGATGAGCTTTCTTATGGCGAAGTTTCGTTTAATTTTATCGTTGAAAACATAAAAGTCTATTAGCTTAAAAGGCAAATACAGTTATAAACATTGTAAGTTGTGAGAAAAGAAACGTATCTAACAGGAAAAAACGTTTAAACTTACTCTCTTACACCTCAGTTCTTTTTAAATCATGCGAACGTTATTTGTTTTCGTTTGTTTGGCACAAAAATGCATGTGCTGGGTTTTAAAACGACGAGATCCTATAAGGAGGAGAGCTTATTTGGAAGTAAAAGAAATATTTGGAAAACACTTGGTGAAGTAACAGTACTTAAACAGCCGATTTGTGAAAAATGTGAAAGTTTTAAAAATTTATCGTCAGAAAATAGTCTGACGACCATCTAAACATATAGTTTATTTTGTATATAATGTGCAGCTGATAGTTAAGGAGTGGCTGAACACCTGTTCATTGTCAGGCTCTTGGACACGCTTTAATACTAGGCGTTTTCTATGCTGCCTTTGAGTTAGATTGACATTTGCTCAGGATACGATTTTAGCTCGTCTCGATCTGCTGGATCCTTAAACAAAGTCTGATAATCTATTCGTCTCAACTTAAAGTCCGTTAGTGATTGATCGGGTAAGGCTTAACTCGTGAACTATAAAGCATTTGAAATCGTACAATTTCCGTCAACGGTTTTAGAAATTTTAATCCGGAAATCTGGTCTAGTCCCGAATTAACAGATCACCTAACAGAAAATATAAATCAAGATAACCAAACCCAATTTGTCAATTGGAACTTGTCCGATTAAATATAGAAAAAGTTAGTAAGACTTACCCCGTCTTAGCGAAATTAGCCCAGTAGTTGATCATGGCCAATGACAGGAGTTTTTCTTCCGGTGTTACAGACGTCTGGAATCCTGGAACCATCGGCAGACCAAAGGTAAATGCTAGTTCGTGAAAATGATTCGAACCGTCTGTCCAATATGAAGCATTTAACCAACTTGGTATCCGATCAAACAGGTAGAAGTAGGTATTACCTTTCCCTCTACCGGCACTCATACCTCTACTGGCGTTCAAATGTTCTTTGGCAAACAGTACAGAACCAGCAATGAAATGTTGATCAGACAAAAACTCGATCAAGCTCTTCACGCGCTCGTTGTCGTTCTGGGGCTCTTTCCAATTGGTATACTGGTGAAGTATAGCTTTCTTAACATTTTCGTCGTAACCGGCGAAACTTTTTTCCACCATTGGTGTCATCAGTTTTTTGTCATAGACATGCTCAGACACACCAGTCTCCGTGGGATCAAGTCCTAAAGATCGTAAATGAGGCGTGACAACAAGCTCGAATAACACCGCACCGTCCTGGCTGTTAACTCCAGCCAAAACGTCTTTCTCGGCCAATGCTGAATACGCCGGAGATTCCACTTTGGACAGGAAGGTGTTTGGATTGTAGGGTAAGAAACTGCCATCTA
>JAVFBZ010084473.1:14313-26174 GCA_032466195.1 Katharina tunicata | reverse complement strand
GGTAAGACTAACGATCACCTCTATTTACATGTCTATGTTTAGAATTCAAATTTACACAACATAGTCCCAGACAAATGTATTATAGCAATACTTTTTTTTAATAAATCAATACTAAATACCACGTAAAGGCCAAGTATTTGTTTTCAATAAATTGCCCGTGGAATTATTCAAAATTTGAGTTGTAAAATTAAAAACTAATCTATAATACATAAATTCCACTTCCAACTTCATTTGAATAATTGACGCTATTAATCATTATATTAATAAAATAGCGCTGACGTAAATGGTAATATCGAAGATCGTTGATAAAATCTGATTTATAGTCAGTTCTCTCGAATTTTCTCTCTATTTGTGACTATCCGTATGGTGATGTCGGTAAATGTGGGTTTCCATTATACCGGTTGAGTGACTGGAAAGATTATGAGACTATTCAGTTATTTTACTTTCTTCGTGTGTAACATCGAGCTCAAGAAAATCTCGTAAAACTACATCACGATTTCACTCATTACCGGTGGTGTTCACCCTTAACCTGTAGTCCACAGTTGGGGTTTTCGGGGGCTTGATAGGCAGACTTACGTGATGATCCACGTTTTTAAATTCATTCAGGTAACACAAGTAAGAGTGTCTGTTTAGCCGGACAATTTGTTTTATTTTTTATAAAATTATTTACAAATTATGATACGAGACGACATATATGAAGAACCATTTCTAAATTGAACGTCATCACAAAATTGTTATTTGAATAAAATACCCTTGTTTGTAAACAAATTGAACGGTGACTTCTATCTGCCTTATTTTACGACATTACACAGAAGCTGGCAAGCGACTCGTGTCTGTAATGAAAGACACTATCGCCGTATTTTGTCTGTCAATCCGATTCGTGTTTTCCTCAACCGTTTTGTAGATCCCTTAAAAGCTATGTAATTCACAAGATAGAGATCACTCTACGGCAGCAATATAACCATGTTATGAAAAACTAACGACTTTTCTAGAAACCACTCTACTAATTACGAAAACATAAAAAGCGAATCCACTAATCGATAAAATGTGCCGATAAAATAATCACAAGGCGATGCATCTAGGATTTCAGACCGACAGAGATTGAGCTTGAAGACTTAGAGTCTTCCCAACCTGTTCCCGTTCAAGAGTCGGCTTAAGGTTCAACTTGTAGAAATTAAATTCTTCCCAGCTTTAATTACGTCATACATTTTTTTTTATAATCAGCAAGTCTGTTATTATAATGATAAAATAAGAATATAACTTAAATAATAACGCTATTTAATGATTAACAATTCGTTAAGGAGTACCCTGGATACCGATTAAGTCGAAGTCATTAAGTTAATCAATATTCCTGTTCGACCTGATAACAGAGTGTAAGAATAAATACAGACTCTAGGCAAAATTAATCAATGCATTTCTTTACGTTTCTTTATCTGTATTTTACGTAACCTTTGAAATCCTCCTTTAAAACCATAGCTGCACCATGGACACTGTATTGCTTGGTGCATGTTTTGTCGGTCATTGGGAATGTAAACGGCTACAGTCTGTTGTATAGCGGTGGTAACCAATTTCTACACTATCTTGACAGTAATTTGATTCTACCAAATAAAGTTCCTGCTTTACTTATATCACCTTCCACAGAAACCGTTGCACAAGTCAGTTAATTTATGTATGTGTATGTTGCACAAGTCAGTCGTAGCACTAGCCTTACTTATCAACCACATTATGGGTATTAGACGATCAGTTGAAATCTCAATTTCTTCAGAATTGTGTTCCATTGATTGTATCGATAAACGGGCTTTTAAGGTATTTCATTTGTTCTTTTATTCACAAAATATTTCATCTTTATAAAACACAACTATATGCTAGACACGGTTGTTAAACGGCGGTTTTAAGCGACAATTTTTAGAATTATTATACACCTCATTCGTTGTCGTGGTGCCCTTTTAATGCCATGTGGTGTATTGCCTGTGTCATGTAGTGTTGTTACCTTCACCCATTGGGCTGGCAGTCCGCCATATGAGAGAAATTATGACGTAAAACCCTAATCAAACAAAGAAACTAATTAATGATGTAGATTGCGCATTTTGATATACGGCTAATGGTGCAGTGAATTCGTCTAGTATGGAAGACGATAGTCACCGAGTTTTTGTTTTTTTGACAGAGTGTGTAAAGGACGACAGCATGTTTGACCGCCATCGGCTTCCATATTATCTTAAACCACAAAACATGGTTATATTTCATTACAGTGATTTCAGCCGATTGATTGGAACAAATGTAACAAGGTTAAGTGTCTTGTTCACAAGTGTAATAGAATAAACAACACTTGTTGATTTGTTTGGGTTTTATAACGCAGGACGTGGCATTCTCTTATATGATTAACTATATATCTATGGTGATCGATGTATCTACAACAGAGTAAATAATTCGTTTTCGACAAAGGAACAATTCTGTAATCGATTATCATCATTTATATAACCCTTAGAATGTGTACTTTTTCAGTTTTTATTGGGTATGCTAACAAACATTATTATACCTAACCATTATTTTCTATATGGGAAGGATTACTATGCTGAATAAGGTAACGTGATTGTTTAAGCCTTTGTTCCAGTAATACCACTCGCATCTACAAAATCATACTTAATCTTAAATCGTCGTGAATGTGGGTCACAAATCTGATGATTTATTCTGCTAATGATAAGCGATAAATGATAAGCTTTAACTTTCCAGGAATTAGGTGATATACAAAGCTATTGCAAATCGCTAGGTTCGTCAGAGTAGAAGAAAAACTTACATCACCCCAGTTATGTTGAGAAATGCAGTTGTGGATTGAATGTGAGCTCAAACATTTGACATAGTATATGTGCGGAGGCTTCTTGTTCCCTTGTGCTCTCTGAGATAACGGGCCGATTTGCTGTCGTGACCTGTGTGGTCGGCCGATGTGTTTCTCCTTCTTGCCTGGATCACGGAAGGCTGTTAACTTGGTCACTCTGTAAAAGGAGTGAAATAATCGTACGAACGGCGTAAAACCTCAATTAATCATGATATGTTAAATACTTATTCGTGTTGAAGCTTTATTTGTTATTGGGAAAACCTCAAGGCTAAACGGCCAACGAGGAACATACCTAATGTAAAACAAGTAAGGAATATGCTGAGCTAGTCACACAATCTGTCTTAAATTGAAAGCGTGTCTGGAAATCGTGCAAATGAAATGTGACTTCAGGAAAATCTTCAATAAGCTCTGATGGACAATTTTGCTTTTAGCCTCAGTCTATTTTTGAAAATTATCCAAACATAATAAGCTATTTGCAAAAAACAATAATTCTATTATAGTCAACAACTTTAAACTATGTTTTTAAAAAGATACGCTGATGTTGGCATTTCAAGCTTGACTACTGATGATTTCGTACAGCGATCCGGGTTGTTTATTAATGTGAAAGCAGTATCAAGTATTAAGGAAGCTCCTGTCAAGATAGCTTCTGGATTTTATTTTTCAATTCTTAATCCACGTTTGATGTGTGGTGGACATGTCCCGAGTTCTTCTATCACTTTGCGATATATCAAGCCACAAATCACAAATGTCTGGAAACATTTGTTAACGACCGAGTAATAAACGATCGAGTAATAAACAGTAGGCGGAGAGAACTTCACACTGTTTTAAACACAAGAGTGAAAAAACCGAGATACCAAAAACAAGGACAAATTTGGAAAAATTCAGCTTTATTAAACTTTGTCCTTGAATTGTTTTTAAACGTGGTTTTTAAATTTATCAGGACCATATAATAATTATTGATCAATACGTTTGATTAGCCACGGTTCTATTTTCATTCTATTCATTTACCAGCGACCATACTGCCTTAAATAGTCGAAGCACTGTGTACGCTCTAATTACCGACAGGCCATGTTCTGCTATCTGACTGACAATATACGTGACGAAAACAAAATGCTTTTGCTAACGTAAACGTGTGGAATACAAAAGTACCATAGAACACGCAACATAATGTATGCGATCGTCCATGTAAATAAAGGCCAATTGTTTGAAGAACGTGACACAGTGCCAATTAGATCAGTCGCCAAGGACCTGGAGGACAATGCCGTGTTATTTATTGGTATAATGTCCATGTGCTACACCGGATGTTACATATCTCTATCCGGAAACCAGTAGGATTCCCAATCACAGTACACGTTCAGACCTTTGATTTCACAATGACCTGTTTACAATTGAAAAAAACCTCCCATTGCTAGAATTCCTTCCGTTTATTTTTTTACCTTACTTTGGCTTCAAATGAAATTTTAACAGTCTTTACCTCTGCTGTTGAAATAAATGTGTTTGTTGTAAAGGAGTAAATGTTAGCGCTGCATAGGAAACATGAACGATACAACATGTTGTATGATTTTGGAACTGCTCGGTAATTATGTCACGCATTGATTGCAATTCGTGCGTCATCTTTGCTTCTGTTACTGTGCCTAGTTGTTATGGTGTTTAAAATGCCTGCGGACTTTATTAGAACACGTGTAACATAGAATCTAATAACGTGTGATTCCTTTAGCTAGTTAGATAATAACGGTGATATAACCAGGGTAAAATTACAATATATTACCATCTTTATTCCAATACCGATAACTAAGTAAAACTGCAGACCATAACACTTTGAAACATCTTGTTTTGAACTAAATTTAAGTTCGCATCCTGAGAAACATCAGATATTCCAAAATATGTTTTTGTCTTAATTCAATGCCATTAAAATCAATGGTATGTACTATTTAATCGAAGTAATGTCAACGGATTTTCTATCGGTAGTTTCGGTGGACCTTAGGAGATATAAAAAAAACTATAAACAACGTCCACAATCCACGAATGACATGGGTGCGAATAGCCCCGTGAGGCTGTATGCGCCAACGAAAACAAACAAACACGAATGATATTGTGAATAAATCTCACATGCAAACCTGACTTGTTAAGGCATTATCTTTTGATTCATTTTTTTGAAAATATTTAAATCGCAAATCAAAATCATTTTTCAAGCTTTCCAATGACAATATTGTGCATCAGCTTGGTGGGAAATAAAACGGTATTAGAGTTCATCGACCTAAGTTTCCAGATAAAGTCATCTCAGAAAGACACAGATAAACAATGATACTTCGAGAGGACAATTAAAATGAAAATAATACTTTTAATGTCTATACTACGTAAATTATGGTGGAAACGGTTCTTTGAAATCTGCAAGGCTAATCCTGATTGACCCACTTGCAAACAGAGGATCGGCCAGGCCGGTCCGGATATAAATCTCTTCGCTTATCTTTCACCATGAACATTTAATAGAAAATATATTATTTAATATATGGGCATGTTGCCTAATCAAGAGATTTAGTAAATAGCCAATAAGAAACACAATCTTCAGATACATCAGTCCAACTGTTTATAAAGCAGGCTGCTAAATACAGGCACAACATTCTGTTATTGCCCATGGGAATCTCAACAATGCTTGATCGACGTTGCATAAATTTGGTAGATAATCATCGACCGCGGCCATAAAAAAATCTAATGTTTCCTCTTTAGTAGCTCACACCCGAGACCATCGATTAGTGAGTTCACTAAACTAATGGGGTGATTAATTCAATTCCTTAAGGAGGGATCTTGATACACATAATGGCAACAACTTCTACCGCGTAATATCTAGATAAAAAATACACTGTTTCAGTGTCCCTGTGTCAGTGCGTACCGTAGAGAAAGATTCGCAGCCTTTACTTGGAAAAAAATTCGTTAGTTCTACCGTAAGCCTTTGTAGCTCAGTCGGTTAGAGCGTTTGCCCTGCAAGCCAGAGACAAAAGTTCGAATATAAAAAAGGCGTTTCAGACGTAATTTCTTTATTTCAATGGTCATCACCACATACAAAGTACGTCACGGAATTATAAGTGTAACCTCGTTTTGATTGTATTTATTTAAAAATTATCGACAAAGCTCCAGTAGATAAATTGGCAAAAAGTAAAGCTTAAAACAAAAACATATAAATTCATGTACCAAGTGCTAACTTTTATCAATCAGTCCCTTATACATGTAACTCCGATCAGCCGCAAATATATTCACAAAAACTCCCGCTCTTAATGAATTCTCTATGGATGTGAAATGCTGTAGTTCTCTAAAAATATCGTAGGCTACATTTTATGAAGCGTTGGTATTAATTTCTCACGGCGCAGTATAACGCCGGGTGTTGCTTATGCTACGATATCAAATGTTGTAAAATTCCGCGTCACATTTTCATTAGGAACTATCGGTTATATTCAAGGCTGACATTCGTCGTTAACAAAAATCTGTCTTAGCCGCATCGATAATACTCTCTTATTTTTAACCTAAACTACTGGTAACACATTTATTGTCTCAAACAGATGCCAAAGTCTAATGAACCTCAAGGCGAATTAAAGAAACTCCAAAAAGGTCCATAGTTGATAATATCAATATTTCAACTTTATTTAAGCTATCAGTTAAAAGGACAGCGGCATTGAAATAGATAGTCGATACCAACATGACTTCTGTGTTCAGAGTTTCCAGTTTTCATTTGTCGTTTCTTGCTAGGTGGTTAGGATCGGTAAGTTTATACCGCATCTTGTACAAAGGTATATATAAATCTATTACAAAACAGAAATTCTATTAGACATATCCTTGGGTTCAACACAATGATTCGGAGGTAAGATAGGATGGCTACAAATCCTTAAATCAAGGTTATATGTATCTCATTGGCGCCTTTAAGGGAAGGACTAATAATAAGTGTGATAATTAACATATGACTGAAAGAACTTTTAGATCAGATAAAAACTGTGACATTATTTTAACTTCATGAAATAGTTATCCAATAACACGATATACATGCACCAATGACAGTGATATTTAATCTCACGTGACAGTGGGTTTGCGTATTAAATTGAGGATTCATTAAAATATATTAACCAATTACAATTTAACAATTTTAGCTAATTTACAACATTTATCTATCACATGTATGCTCCCTGACAACACTTGTCCATTACAACTTTAAATGTGATATGTAATCGAAGAATAAAAGCCTACAAATGTATATTCTGAGAAATGGATAAATGAGTTAAACTCAGTGATTTAGTGGAAAGATAGCCCGGCCAGAGATCGTTAACAGAGTGACGTTTATCAAGTCTTAATTTACCTCATTGGCGTCTCTAATGCGAATGGTTGGTAAAGTGTGTGATAAATGTACCAGTAACACATACATGGTGGTAACATCTGTTGAAAGAAAGTGTACAATCCCCAGAGGATCTTTACCCTGTGAATGATCTATATTGCATAAAGCATGACGTGGCACAATGTTATATGGTAGGTTTAAGGTTTATGACTGGGTTTAAGATTTAGTAACAGTATGCTATAAAAAAGTATTTTATAGCTAGCTCTCTATATACGTACTAACTTTGTTCTATATAGAAGGGATCGCCAAACTGTATCAGGTAATACACATGATTTTTCTTTAGCTTTTGTCAAGAATAAGTGATGCTTCTGTCTAAACAATTGACCTCAAATCGCCATGGAATTAGTCGTTCATGGGAATATACAAAGAATAAGTAACAATATAATACGAAACTAAACTGTGTACATCCATTCTTTCTTCTCTAATAAGAAAATAGAAACACGCCAATACAGCGCTAGTTCCTAAATTAAAATCTTTTTGAAACTACAAAAAAGAAATTTGACTTCAGATGATTAAGGACAATGTTTAAAAAAGTCACAGAAACAATAACGGTTTTAGCAACAATTGGTTGAATACAAATAATCGAATTAATAACCCCCGTGTAACCTTTCGCATTTAGACTTTCACGGCCAGTCGCCATAAGCTTTAAAATATATTTTTCAAATATAAGTTTAAAAACGTTGATTTTTGTGCACCTTATTGTTAATTTCTGGATATTTTGTGCCTTGACTTTTTTCGGGGAAATTAATTGATTTTTATTTTTGAAACAATGTCCTGCCTCCATCTACTGCAAAATTGCAAACGTTTTGTCTTCCAAATCATGTTAGAATAGCTTTCGAGGCTTTAAAGGTAGCAGGGATTTGAGAATTCTAGTTAAGAGTTTAGATGCTACTGATGAAACAAATATTGTCCCAACATGTGCTCTGACACTGTCCCGTCCACTAATGCTATCTATTGCCACGTGATAAACTCAGCCCTGTTCATCTCTGCCCAAAACTGTGTATTTATTTTACTGTACATGTAAGGTCGTGGGCCAGCTAAAACAACCAGGTGTATGGGAGAACGCAAATGCTTGATGTCATATGTATGTTTAATCTACCTTACAACATTGTTCTTGACTGCTGAAGGAAGACGCAGCACTTTCTAAGTCATCAAATGTAATTTTAAAACTCCTTTGATTCAAACTGAAATGGTCTGCGTTTAACCTTGTGTAATGATTGTACATGCAGAATAGTCCGGCATAATCATATTTACCAAATTTGATTGACATTTTTTGCTTTGATTAATACTCTGGAGCTTTCTATATACGATATCATCTTGTTGAATGTTCCATTATACTCTATAAACTCAAGATAATCTACTATTTCCGTACTAGGCTCGTATATTTTCCAGAAATTTCCGGGTTCATGCACTATTCCATTGTGGATTTCTGTAGCTGTATTTACATGAGATGCTTCGAGTCTTTTTCTGTCTACAAGAAATTGGATTACTATTCCTCGAGACGAATTTGGAAAGTAAATGTACATTTTATAAAATTGAGATTGACACAGACACTGTGTTTTGATGATTGTCTGGATTTGGTGACCGAGGTGAACACTTGCTGAGCACTTTCTGCTTGTCCGGAGCGGCCTGGTATTTGCTATATTGGATAGTTAGTATCCCGACGAGGATCATTCCAGAACAATTATATAAGGTCAAAGAGTTTCGACATTTACTAACCCATACCATCTATTATAGCTAACCAACTCCTTTTAAATCTTTAAATTTATTTAAAAGTTGTTAAAGTGGTTTGTTTATAAATAAATATACATGTAGCTTAAATTTTGCTGGTCTTTTATATTTTCGTTACGGTGGGTGTCTTTCGTTTATTATTGCGGAACTATATCGAAACATTGGAGATCAGTTCACGTCTGTAAACACTTGGCAGTATATGATGTCACTGGTGACAATCACCTAATATTGCTGTACGGTATTGTATTTATTAGACCGGATGTACCTTTCTCTATCCGGAAACCAATGTTGTTCCCAATCACGGTACACGTAGAGACGTTTGTTGACTATCTGTGATCTGATTAGATCAGGGATAAGGAAATCTGCTGAGCAACTTGACGGTATTCTTAACAAATAGGTATATTCTTAAAGAATTAAATATACGTGATTTATACGGGGTTGAAGGCTTCTATACCGACAGGAAGTGAATGATGGATTTTCGTAACAGGGATAACCCTGGCCACCAAGTATCGTCACGTGATATTCTGTGACACACACCTGACCTTATCACCACAAATCACCTGTCTGCAAGTTTCTTGTCGACTTCGGGTGTAGTAATAAGTGTTTTGCTACAGTTTTAAGTAGATCTCTGCGGGTCAGACTATCTTTTTAATTTGGATGGCCTATGATTTTAGACAAGTATGTTCTCCTACATGTATATATATGAGGGTCGTGGTGTTTGAGCCTCACAAGATGAGCAGGACTTGCCTTTAGCTATAAGGATCTTAGATCCTATTTCTCTTGCAGCCTATCTTGACGTGCAAGAAAAATGTGTCCTTTGGAGTCCTTTGGGAGAAAACGCTAATCTTCTGACGGCTCCGCTGCCTCCGTGTTGTCAATTCATCTCACTAAGGCTGTTCATGTCTGTATCCATTTACAGGTTAGTGCCCACTGGTGTTTCGTGTACACCATGACTATCAAGGCATTAGCTTATCTGTGCTGACTTTTCCTATATTGGGGACTCGATTCCCCAAGAATCTGTGAAAAAGGCGGAAATTACAGTTTGTACGGTTTCTCCAATCTCCTGAGATGAGAAAATCTTGTACTGACTGTAAACAAGAATTAGGCGTTTAATGACCGAGATTGCAGGTAGCGAAATGTAGGTCACTGATTGTCTGTAATCGATTCGACGAACATAAATCCAGGACAATGTCCCAGTTAATATGTTCGCCGATTATTCGAGGTTTCGTCTGTGCGGTTGACCAATCAACATTGTTTCAATATTGTCGCATTGTTATCAGGTGTATTGCCAGATGAAAGACGAAGCTCATACAAACGATCTTTAACAGTTAACGAGTTTTATACGGACTGATATAAGATATAAGGGGATTTCATATACATTATTTGTTTGATTGGATTGAACAAATGTCAATATGACATTATTATTTATTTACAGCAACGCTTTAGTATATTTTTCAACAGATCTCGATGCTCCACTATCATACTTTCACGTTAGCAGTCAGAGTCTTCGGAAAATATCTTCAGCAACTGAAAGTAAAACTATTCTTCTCATTCTGTAAGAAACTGGTTGAAACAAATCCTGCTTTGTAGCTAGCGTCATTATTATCAAACACATAACTTTGATGAATTTTCAACTCTGGGGTATATTGATAAGAAATGTGTCGGACTAGTTGCTAATACCGTTTTCTAACTAAGCCGTAACGTCGCTTATCAATATACCCAGAAGTTGAAAATACATCAAAGTTATGTGCCCAGCTTCTAAACGCCGCTGAAACAAGTCTTAATTCTTGTTAAGACAATATTTTCAGCTTTATTCAACGGATATTATTTACTTGTCTGTATTTTGTATGGACATACGGCTGTTTAAGTTTTGAAAGAATACGCGCTCATAGTTTTAAACATTTTCTCTTCATGTTAGCACATATAATTTGTTTCTAAATATTGACAAGGAAAGGTGCAACCTATATTTGTTAGACCAAAGCGTAGATTTTGTGTTCAAGCTTGCTGATTTTTCAATGCGTATACCTTTTGAATGAATTCATCATACTTTTGCCAATATATTACTTTTTCAGAATTTGTATCTACTGATAGCTGAAATTAAGTTGTTACTGTCAGCAGTTGAAACCTTGGCTAGTTTGTGTCACAATACTTGTCATTGTTCGATAAAGAGTAGGGTGTTGTTTCCACTTTGAACACACCCAAAATGTTTCCACTTTGAACAAGAAATAAAATGTCTCTATAGAATAATAGTAACTAGGCCTTCTGCCGAGAATTGAAATTTTGCTGCTAATGTGTAACATGTTGAATTTTTGATAGACCGTCTTTCCATTCTGTGGAAAGGGTCGTGTTTTTTAATGCAAGTTATATGCAAACTGTATCTGCTGAGCACAACCATTCCCTGTTACATTTATAGTTTGTTCTAAACACACAACATGATCCTGATTACACTTACCGAAAATAGTAAAAATTAGAACCCGTACTGTGATTAGATTTGTAAAATCAAATAACATTTTGTGAAATCTTTCGAGAAAATGATCAATCTGTATTGTTGGAATGAAGATTGTGATACTATTGAATGTGTAAATGCCAGTTAAGTCAAATATCATCAAACTTTTCTGACTAAAAATTATCTACTTTTATTGATGCCAACAAGCTTTCCAATGACAGTACGATGCAACAGTTTGGCGTGATATAAAACCGTTGAAGAGTTTTTGTATTAAGTTTTGGATATTTGTATAATCGCAAATCTAAACCAAAGTCTCTCAGGCTCTGAGAGAACAACCAAATTTTGGAAGTGTCTGTTGTATTGAAGCGTTGATGGAAAGATTTCAGGGGACATGGGACGGCTGATCAGGGGTGATCAATGTCATTGATTAGACCGGCTCAGACCTCTTAGCTTGTTCGACACAATCGACATTT
>JAVFBZ010084372.1:11904-26179 GCA_032466195.1 Katharina tunicata | reverse complement strand
TTTTTCTAGGATTTGACCTTTGAGTTAGGGGTGCGTCTTATACATGAATGCGTCTTGTACATGGGCGAATACGGTAATATCACGAGCTCAATATTATCAGGTTTAATTACCTATAGTATCCTACAGATATTTAATGTTTTTGAACTTGTCACAGATATAATAAATATAAATAGATCTAACCAGGATATCATTTTATGTAACATCACGAGCTCAATATTATCAGGTTTAATAACCAATATTATCCTACAGATATTTGCATCTTCAAAGCAATCATAAAGAAAATCAGACTTAAAAAACCCTACTTGATTTCTTTTCCTTGTTGTAATAAAGTCCACACTCCATTGGGTCCACGGTAATCTGGAATTGAGGCAGCCTATTAGAAAGAATAAAAACAAATTAAAAATTGGGTAAAAACTGTGAATTTACATAGCTGTGTGTTTTACTCCTGTGTGTTAGTGCCTAACATTCATTCAATTATATTTTTAAATTAGCACTACAAGTAAAGATGAAATCAAATAAACTCATTGAGGAATGAATGTTTTTCTTTGGAATGATATGGTGTCCTTGGCTTACTTTCCTAGTAAACACCTAAAGAACTTTCCAATTACTAATGATGATACCTGAATCAATATTTGAATAACCTAATAAAACTTTGAGCACTAAAGACTTGACTTAAATTTGATTTGAATCTACTATTGATTAATTCCATGTTAAAACACCATAGATGTTACCTACAATTTTGAAGAAAAAACAGAAGATATGATTTACTGGTTCCTTGTCTAGTTACCATTTAATTCACCACATAAATAAATAGATTCTGTTAAAAGCAGTACTTTATTATTTACATTCTGAGTACACAGGCAATTTTTTTTTTTTAGAAACCCAAGGAAACATTGCAAGCTTTTCTTGCAAGAAACATATTTATGTTAAGTACAATTTTATCACAAATTGTTTATACCGTTCACAATTCAAATATCTTTGGTCCCTTATATATAACTTATATATCTTACTGTGCTGATTCCCGCTCCTGTATAAACAACAACATTCTTAGAGGTTCTCAAAACTTTGGCTAACTCTTCACACTTAGATTCCAGCAGAGCAGGGTCATCCTCAACCTAAACAATACAAACAACATCAACATAACATGTGTTTATATTGCTACATTCGTTAATATTGCTATTGATATTTAGCGCTCTATTCTACCCCACCCATGCCGATGCATGTGACTAATGTGCTACCTAATGTTTTAAAGCATTTGAAGCCACAGATAGGTAAAGCTTCATTTTACCAGGGATAGACAGTCAAAAATATAGTGTTTTATTTTATACAGCATCACTGCATGCAAAATATGAAACAAAAAAAGTATGAAATTCAAATATATTAGCACATTTTTCAATGTTAAGACAATAAACATTCATTTTTTTTAACTCTTATGTCATACTTAAGATACTTTCACTCATTTGGGGGTATTCCAACTCAACCACCCTGAATGACATTGTCTCAGAACAAATAAGACAACATCCTATTTCACAGAACACAAACACAATTCCACTTAAAAATCAGCTTTCTGGTGCCACTTAGCTCAGAGAGCACCACAGGTCCACAGCACATGAAACACAGGTATTTATTGAAGTCCAAACCTGATTTCTTTGTAAAGGGGCCTCGCTAAAAGCCTGAGTATCTTGGCAGTTTACACAAGATATTTGAATTCCAGCCAAGTCAAGTTTGTTACCAGTTTATGTCCTTATCCATGTAAACTGGATTTATAACAGAACTGTAATTACCTCAGATGCCTTAGCCTTCCATTGTGACATTGTCTACAAGATATTTGATTGTTATTCTCTCATTTCTCCGACAGCCAGGAATTTGCATACAGGTGAATGAAAATTGCAGAGAATTGAGAATGTAAGATTGATACAAACAATGAGCTTATAGTGTAACTGGATGTTAAGATACAATATACTTACTAGGCCAAAGATTTTGTATTTACTTGAGATTTACTGCCATAGCAAACTCATAGTATTATATTTGTATAAATACCGATGAAGTCATGCAAAATGTTCATTCTTGCAATTACATTTATAATTTTTTTTTACATATTTTATAGTTGTGTTAGTGTTGTCATATTATATTTCATTTATAAGAAATATTGTTAAATATATAATTTTTTGGTCTTTCATTTTTTTCTGTATGGAAAACTATATTTCATAAGTTTGTTATTGGGAATTGTATCTTAACATCCAATTAAGATATGAAAATCATACAAGATTACAAGATCAGTAAATCAGTTGGATTAATCAGAAATATGGTTAACATTTATTTTGTCAGTATTTTGCTTTACCTCAAGAAGCCTTTGCTTTGCTACATCCCTGACTTTAGCTCTCTTGTCAATAGACTGGACAATCTCAGGTGATTGTTGAAGAACTTCTATATCTTCAACTGTTCTACAATCTTCACTTTTCTTTAAAATAAATGCCACCTGCAAAAACAAAAATGCGACCTTAGCTTACAGGTTTTAAATTTTCATCCAATGGACATCTGTAACTGTACTGGGTTGTTTCGTTAATATACCAAAGAATTACCATAATTTTAGTAAATGATCAGAGAAACCAATCATGAATTACATGTATCACAATATAATCATATAGAAAATACCTTATGTTAAATAACTTTCAACTAGTCTCTACAATACCATATTTACCATTATACATGGCAGAGTAAAACATGAACTGTAGCCTGGAAAGTATAAAAAGCAAAGTACATCATGTTTGAAGGGCAAAGGAAGCCTTTTCTATACAACTTGGTCATGTATGGTACCATAGTAGTTGTTTAAAATAATTATATAATTATTATGCCAGTACCGATTTGACCAGACATATTTGCAATTTCTTGCTACTGGACCTATAGTATTAAAGACTTTCCTCTCCATTAAAACAAGATTTACGTCAGATTTAAATGGAGAAAAAAGCCTTTAGTATACGATTCTGGGTTTTGGGGATAACACAATAAAAATGTTGCGGCCAGCATTTACTGCTGGAGATTCGGTGCCTGGCTCTGAGGGTGGTGGGTTTGAGTCTCAGTTTGCAAATTTTCAGTTTTATCCCCCAAAAAGCAAAAATACTGTTACCGGTCACTTACTAAACGACACAAAATATGCTTCAAGCTGTTAATAAATCATATTTCAATGGTCATACTTGCACAAATTTGGTAATACGACTTCAACCAGATGTATTAAAAATTTTTTAGAACTGAACCTTGTAGTGCAGCACTGCAAAATCCAGTTTACTGGGCTAAACTGGACCTAGTAGCACAGCATTAGTGCTAGGTCTAGTTTACTTGGCTAGGTCAGAACAAAATATGGGCCAAATTATTAGCCTTATTATAGTCTCCTACTAGTGACAGTTGTATATGTCTTATTTATAAGAAATAATTTCTGATTTTTATGGTACAGAGATAGATTAGTTGAAAACAGGAGAGAGCACCTTTCATGTCAAATCCTCTACATTTTAAGGTAGAGTGAAACGAAAGATAGATATTGTAGAAAATACACATTTTCTTGTGGCACAACACATGCTACAGCCCTTATACCTGTTTAACTCGGGCCTTAATTTCTTCCTTGACCAAAATTCGTCCGATCTCAGCACATTTGTTGGCATGTCTTCTTGACTTTCTGGATAGGTCACCATTGGAGTCCATTACCAGATTACTACCTTCCCTTAACAGGCTAAAGTTTCAATCTTGCAAACGCATTTCACTTTCATAAAATCGGCAATATGGTATGAATATTGGTACCGATGCAATAGCCAATTTCTGTCCATTTTAAAAACCTACTTGTAGTTAAAATTTAACAACGGAGCAGAAAAATGTTTGTAAATAAATCAATGTTTGGTGTACTGTGATTTATGTACCTCCAGTTCAGAAGAGTTTCAAAGTGAAAGTGACGCATGGCCTCCCTCAAAACAAAAACTGAGTGAGCAGAGGGTACGGGCAGTGTTTCAGTTCAGACGACGAAATGGATGTACAATGTGAGGACCTGGAATCCCAAAAAACTTTCCATTTTGTTGACAGAGAAACCGAGGATGAATTGTTGGTTGTTATTCCTGAAGTGAGCATGAATTAACAGTATAACAAAAACTTGTGTTGTGTGTGGGCTGACTAGTTGACCTACTTACTATACTCGCCTAATAAATCAGAAATAAGATTTATTAGGCAACGGGAGCACATTTTCAGACGATTTTGTTTTACTTATTGGATCATTGGGTGATCTGATCTTAGATATCGGTAGTGTGAAAAATGACTGATTAATGTTATTAATTCCATCCGACTATTAGAGCTAGATTCGTCAAGACAAATGTTGTACACCTGACTACCGTACTAACATATTGTGACTAGTTCCATTGAAAGCATTGGCCATGTTGGTAATTGTTAATAATTTAAGATATTTAATGTATGAAGATAAATCTTAAAACTTATTAAATGACAATCGGAGAGTAACTTTTGTCACTTTTTCCAGGTAATAGACCCTGCCTATGGGATGTATGTGTGGCCTTGTGCTTCTGTTCTGGCCCAGTTTATCTGGTTTCATAGACACAGTGTTGTCGGGAAGCGGGTGTTAGAGGTATGTCTGTATTTACGTATGACGATATATGGTAGACTAATAAATGTACTTTGCATATGGATTGTATTATGTACAATCATAAGTTCATTATCTAGTTAAATGACTTCTTGGAAAATATCAAGTTATTTTAAACATGAAAGTTATCGTTAATTAGTTGTGGATCTTAAAGCTCTAGAACTAGCCTTGTCACATTCTTCAACAAATTGTTAGAATCATCCTATCAGAATAGTTTAAGTAATGATTTGTTTGTGTATTTACTACAGCTTGGTTCAGGGACCGCTCTTCCAGGTGTGGTGGCTGCCAAATGTGGTGCTTTGGTAACGCTGAGTGACAGTGCCTCCTACCCTCGGTGTTTAGAGAATTGTAAGAAAAGTTGTGAAGTAAATAAGGTGGAGAATGTTAATGTTGTAGGGATTACCTGGGGAGATTTTACACCTGAATTCATGACTGTAAGGCAGCAGGATATCATCATCAGCTCAGACTGTTTCTATGACAAAAAAGGTATGTGCAATTACCATTAAAATATGTCATTTTGATTTCCAAATTTTTTGTATTCTGTATATTGAAAGTGCTATTTGTGTGCTCTTCAGATAGTGTAGGCTTATAACAATTATTAATTTCACAAAGGTACATATAACTCTTTACATACCACTAGGTATAGATGCTGGCTTTTTAAAAGTAAATAAATGCAAAGTAAAAGTAAATAAATAAAAGTGGCAATCACGTCAGCCAAATATTCTGTGTTTGCCTTCCTAAAGTGGCATGCCAGGACATTTTTTGAACTTTCGCCATTTATAAAATATAAACTTAAAGTATACTACAGATGAATATATATATACTCCTATATAAAGAATACAGACTTTATAGGCAGGAAAAACTAATTAAGGATAATTTATTTAATTACTATAAATTGTTTTAATGTATTGACTCATTTTCATTTGTCATCAACAGGAGATATTATTGAAGCCTTAGAAGGGTCTCCTTTTTTATAACCATAATCTGTTTTTCCCTAGCTGTTCATGTTTGGATTGTATTATGGGAGCCTAGTTAAATTACACAGTATATATCTGTTATCTCTTCCTAAAGATTTTGAAGATATAGTGATGACAGTTTCCAGTCTGTTGGAGACAAACCCTGGCAGTGAGTTTTGGTGTACTTATCAGGAAAGGAGGTAGGCCTCTTGAGTAGTGTCCACTTACAAGCATTAGTACCAGGCAAATTCACACCACCACCAACTTGCACCAAGTCCTATTCACTCTTATTTCCAACAGGAGGTACCCAAAAATCTTGTGCAAATTATCCTGATGATTGTAAATTTAACAATCTATGGTCTTCACTGGAATATAGAACACTAATTGATTCAAGCTCAGTATTTAATAACCTGAATTCTTTTTTCTAAACTGGCTTTAAATTCAGTGCCCCTGATTGTTGGACGGTATCATAAGGGGTTACTTATGACAGCATTGCTTGTTTTGTCCCTTTTGCAGATTCCACTTACCTGCAAGTTATTAAGAACTTTAAAAAGAGAACTTTAGTTCAACAATCATACTCTGTTTTAGCAGGTGAAGATAAAGTAAAATTTACCTTTGTGTAATAAGGATTTTTCATCAATCAATCTGCAGCATATTATGGGTTTCATAACAAGGTGTTTTTGTTCACAGCTCAAACTGGTCTATTGCCCACCTGTTGGAGAAGTGGAGATTGTTATGTAACCACATTCCCCTGTCATCATTTGGGGCTGACACACCTGACATTGCAGCTTCTGCCCTTCCTGGTTGTCACACCATCCACATGTTGACATTCACAACGACAACAGGTGTGATATGAACCAAGAAGAGAATGGACCTGCATATTTCAAATGGATTTCAACATGTTTGTAAGGTGAGCAAGAAAGAGAACATTCAAAATGGTGAGTGAGATCAAGAAAAGTATTTAAAATTGATAGTGCAACATGTATGTTAGACAAAAAGGAAATCTAACAGTCAGCATGTATGCCAGGGAAACATCAAAATATTCTGTAGGTCTTCAGCAAAACAGTAGACCCAACATTCAACATGCATGTCAGGGGAACAGAAGATCCAACATTCAACATGTGTGTCAGGGAACAGAAGATCCAACATTCAACATGTGTGTCAGGGGAACAGTCGACCCAACATTCAACTTGTGTGTCAGGGGAACAGTATACCCAACATTCAACATCTGTGTCAGGGAAACAGTAGACCCAACATTCAACATTTGTGTCTGGGAACAGTAGACCCAACATTCAACATGTGTGTCAGGGAAACAGTAGACCCAACATTCAACATTTGTGTCAGGCAACAGTATACCCAACATTCAACATGTGTGTCGGGAACAGTAGATCCAACATTCAACATGTGTCAGGCAACAGTAGACCCAACATTCAGCATGTGTGTCAGGGGAACAGTATCTCCAAAATTCAACATGCGTGTCAGGGGAACAGTAGATTCAACATTCAACATGCATGTCAGGGGAACAGTAGATCCAACATTCAGCATGTGTGCCAGGCAACAGTAGACCCAGCATTTAACATGCATGTCAGGGGAACAGTAGACCCAACATTCAACATGTGTGTCTGGGGAACAGTATCTCCAAAATTCAACATGCGTGTCAGGAGAACAGTAGATTCAACATTCAACATGCGTGTCAGGGGAACAGTAGATCCAACATTCAACATGTGTGTCAGAGGAACAGTAGACCCAATATTCAACATGTGTGTCTGGGGAACAGTATCTCCAAAATTCAACATGCGTGTCAGGAGAACAGTAGATTCAACATGCGTGTCAGGAGAACAGTAGATTCAACATTCAACAAGCGTGTCAGGGGAACAGTATCTCCAAAATTCAACATGCATGTGAGGGGAACAGTAGATCCAACATTCAACATGTGTGTCAGGGGAACAGTAGACCCAACATTCAACATGTGTGTCTGGGGGACAGTAGACCCAACATTCAACATGTGTGTCTGGGGAAAAGTAGATCCAACATTCAACATGTGTATCAGCCAACAGTAGACCCAACATTCAACAAGTATTTTAGGGCAACAGAAACCGAGACATTTAACAAATTTGTCAGTGGAACAGGGATCTGAATATTCGACATGTGTGCCTTTAAGGCAGGAGAGTTGGAAACCAACCTTTCATCATATGTGGCAGGGAATAGGAAACCAACCATTTAACATGCATGCGTGGGAACAAGGAAACTAAGAATTTAAAATTTTGGATGGAGAACAGGAAACTCAACGTTCAACGGAAAACCCATCCTGTATGTCATGGACCAGGAAACCAAATGTTAATCATGTTTATCAGGGGAACAGAAGACCAAACATTCAACATGTCTGTCGGTTGAACAGGCAATAGATGCGTGGGAACAAGGAAACTAAGAATTTAAAATTTTGGATGGAGAACAGGAAACTCAGCATTCAACGGAAAACCCATCCTGTATGTTATGGACCAGAAAACCAAATGTTAATCATGTTTATCAGGGGAACAGAAGACCAAACATTCAACATGTTTGTCGGTTGAACAGGCAATAGATGCGTGTGTCAGGAGAACAGGAACAAGACAGGAAACCAGTCATTCAGCATGTATGTCAGAGAAACCTTACATTCAACATGATAGGGGAACAGGAAAGCAGCCTTTAACGTGTATGTTAGAGAAACCAAACATTCAACATGTATGTTAGAGGAACAAGAAACCAAATGTTCAACATGTATTGTCAGAGAAAGCAGATATTCAATATGCACGGATGAGGGGAACAGCTAGGAAACCAAATATAACTTGTATGTTAAGGGAACAGGAAGGCAACCTTCAACATGTATGTTAAGGGAACAAGAAACCAGGAAAGGAAGCAACCATTTAGCATAAACAGGAAACCAAATATTCAACTTGTATGTTAAGGGAACAGGAAAGCAACCTTCAACGTGTATGTTATGGGAACAAGAAACCAGGAAAGGATGCAACCATTTAACATAAACAGGAAACCAAATATCCAACTTGTATGTTAAGGGAACAGAAAGGCAACCTTCAACATGTATGTTAGGGAAACAAGAAACTAGGAAAGGAAGCAACCATTTAACATAAACAGGAAACCAAATATCCAACTTGTATGTTAAGGGAACAGGAAAGCAACCTTCAACTTGTATGTTAAGGGAACAAGAAACCAGGAAAGGAAGCAACCATTTAACATACACAGGAAACCAAATATCCAACTTGTATGTTAAGGGAACAGGAAAGCAACCTTCAACTTGTATGTTAAGGGAACAAGAAACCAGGAAAGGAAGCAATCATTTAACATAAACAGGAAACCAAATATCCAACTTCTATGTTAAGGGAACAGGAAAGCAACCTTCAACTTGTATGTTAAGGGAACAAGAAACCAGGAAAGGAAGCAATCATTTAACATAAACAGGAAACCAAATATCCAACTTGAATGGTAAGGGAACAGGAAACCAGGAAAGGAAGCAACCATTTAACATGAACAGGAAACCAAATATCCAACTTGTGTGTTAAGGGAACAGGAAAGCAACCTTCGCCTTGTATGTTAAGGGAACAAGAAACCAGGAAAGGAAGCAATCATTTAACATAAACAGGAAACCAAATATTCAACTTGTATGTTAAGGGAACAGGAAAGCAACCTTCAACTTGTATGTTAAGGGAACAGGAAACCAGGAAAGGAAGCAACCATTTAACATAAACAGGAAACCAAATATCCAACTTGTATGTTAAGGGAACAGGAAAGCAACCTTCAGCATGTATGTTAAGGGAACAGGAAACCAGGAAAGGAAGCAACCATTTAACATGAACAGGAAACCAGACATCCAACAGTTCCAACTTGGACATCAGGTGAACAAGGAAACTAAGCATTTAACATGTAGATTAGAGGAACTTATATTATAGGTAACTGATGATTCAAAAGCTTCAGACCAGTTTGTTTATCTTGGATGGATAGATCTGGACCCATAAAAATACCATGTGGTTATGAAAAACACACCTCAGCCTTTTTTACAGTAATGTGTAAATGTGACAGATGTAAAAAGAAATGACATGTCTATGGTAGAACATGTGCAAGTTCTACATGAAATGTATGTCCTGGTAAGGCTTTCAGATTCTTGCACCAAGTCCGATCTATTAAAAGTACTTTCAAAAGTAGTGAGTGTAACACTTGGTTATTAATACATTTTGAGTTTTTGAACTGCTGCACAGAAACATGGTGAATTGGTGATACAAACTTGGAGTATGTGTTATGAGGAAGTAAGTGGTAATTGTGGATGAAAAGATGCCACTTGTAGTACCTTTAACATGAATTAAAATGAACTTGACAAAAACAACAGCACTGATGGTCTTCTTTTTAGAATTTAAAACAGTCTGGTTTAAGGTAACTAAATTTTATGAAGAGGTTAATAGTAAAATGTATAGATTGCTGAACTCATAAAGCGGATAATTATGAATGAAAATAATTCATATAATATTCACATATAGTGTTTCATATGAAAGATATTTCCTGCTTAAAAAGAGTAAGCTTTTGTTACTATTTGGGTGCTGTAGTGAGTGAAAATTTGCCTGTGATTGCTGGTGACTTTTTAAACTATGTATAAATGGATTGGGATTTTGGGTGGGCCTGGATAGGAATTTGATGATCTTTGATATAAATTTTGATGTGATCCTCAATTAAGCAAGATTTTGACTGCTCTCTCAATTCAGACTGATAAATTCTTATTTTGCCTTCAGTGGAGTCTTTTTTGACTGGGACCTTCGTCAAACTTTTGACTGAAGCATTGATTAGGTTTAAGACAAAAGCCATCTTGATAAATCCGATTTTGTCTTCATAATTACAAGTGACCTCGGTAGATTTACCCAGGTTAAGATATTACATGCTTGTGGCCTTGTGGATCGGTTTGACTAGGTTTCTGTCAGTGCTCAGTTTTTCAACAAACACCACCATGACCATTGTCATGTACATACCCTTGAGTACGTATGTTATGACATCAACCTATGAAGTATTTTGACAGGGTTCTTAACTGAATGAGATTTTGATTGCGACCAATGTTGTGACTTTTGCCTTGGTTGCTAATTGAACACGGCATAACAAGTGATACAAATCCACCCACAGTATGGCCCTTCATCTTATGTTCATTCTCAAAACTGTGACTTATAGAAATAGATATAATGATCTTGACTTGAAGTTCCATTTAAATTAGTCCTGTGACAAAACAGAGTACTGGCACAGATCTTCTAAAATAGCTTTAATGATCTTGACCCCATCACCCTGAAACTCAATTTTTTTCTCCTAATTTTAAAATCGGCCTATGGACAAAATCGCTACGGATGACGAGCCTTTTCTAAAAATGACTATTGTGACTGACCTTGACTGCATTGCTCAAAAATTCAAACTTCAACATATTATCATAATAGATGTGTGTATGTGTAAAGTTTATTATAAAGAAGTCATTTGACTGATAAGCTTTTTCTCATAATGGCTATAGTGACCTGCAGGGAGTCAATAATGCAAACAATTTGTTTTCAATGAAATGTAATGCTCGATAGTAATAATTAATATCGGTGAAGAAACCTTTTTATGTTCTAATTCACCAGTTCAAACGAACACAAATTATTTGCTTTCTTTCACTCGCCTTCATTCACATAATAGGTAGACCAGGCCGCGACATGCAGCAGTGCATGCACTGTCTAACGATCAATGGTACAAAATGCAATGAAATCGAGAAAAAAAATAAGCTTAAAACCTTCGTGGACACCGGGTGCCGCCCAGGCCCAGGTAAACCCCAGAGATAAACTGTTGAAAAGGAAAAACTCTGGGGGCCCTGTGTCCATGCTGCCAAGTGCCTCTGGTTTTGGGTGGCAGATCCTCACCCTCATATAAAATGAAGTCAATAACGAATGTAAATCTAAAGTTTACAGCATCTTTCTCCTAGCTCTGCGTTCACAGGGGGAGATCTGGAACTCCTGTGGTGAATGTCGTACTTGCTACTCCGGAGAGAAAGCTATACACTCTAAAGTGATGGGGATTTTTATACCTGCCATATTTTAATTACGTTCAATAGGCATGATAGGAGGCAAGGGTAAATTACTCAACAACCAAGTTGCCTGTACGAAAAGTAAATGTTCTACTCTGAAAATATAAAAGGAGATAAATATTCTTTGTTGAAAGAAATATGACCGATATAAATTGGATAACGTTAAGATATGGTCCTATTTACATTTTGTTGTAATGTGTGTGTCGACCAGAGTAGTATTGACCTTAGCCCTTGAACCAACATCTCATTTTAAAAAAGTTCCAAAGTTAACAATGGAACAGCCCAAAATCAACTATCACCCAACCCAAAAAAAATCTGAAAATATAAGATTTATTCAGTCAAGGTTAAAATCAGAGGGCAGTACACGCACTGCGTTGGCCTGATCGTCGATTAACAGACATTCCTCTGCTTTATTCATATACTAGTTGTCAGACACAGACACCAATTATTTAAAGTCGGACAATTATATAACCTTTCATAGTCCCCTTTCCAGCTCTCAATCTAATGCATCCAGCGCCATAATGGAGCATCCGACTATCCAAATTCATGTGGACGAGTCTAATGTGGGTTAACCTTGGTTTTTTATTCCCAACTCTCAGCTATACACAATACAAATAAATCAGCCTGGATAAAAGCAATCTGTCCTACGCAACCAGGTGATAGCCACAAAAGATGCAGAAGTTTGTTCAAATATGTGGTTAGAAATGTCTTTAAGTGACATAGCATAACGCACTTACTCGCATAGACTTTTGATCATAGTGATTGCATTCCATATCCATCAAGCAAACAATTCCAGAATCATAAATCAAGTATTTAGCCATAAAACGTTCTGTGTTATCGCCCCTACAATACTTCAGCTCAATCACATATTTATAATTCTGGAGCCCTGGCTAGGATTGTGCTTAAGAAATGACACAAAATACAGTTATTAAGTTTCTTCAAATTTTATTTCACAGTTAAACATACAATGAGACAAAGCTGGCTAACTTAATAAATGATATACATTTAACATTTAAAATGCAGATATGAAAATGATTATCATATGAAATGCAATAACAACTAAACTCTCTTAAACAGTACTGAACTATTACTTAATATATGTTATCCTAACAATATCTTCAACTATTATCATAGTGAATGTAATAAAAAGATCGAATAGAAATGAAAAACAAGTCAAAGAAATGTATCAAAGTGAAATATAACAGAAGAAAGCTTGTATGCAAATTGACAACAAATATCTTATATGAAATACACTGATTGTGTTTGTGTAACAAAAATCGTATGCTTATTTATTGTCAGCTTAAACCAATGGTAAGTCTCCAAATTGTGTTAATGACAAATGCTGCAATCTTTAGACAGTTCGTCTCAGGTATAAATGAGAAACTGAAAATATTATTTTCATTTACTTTACTTTCATTTACTTGTTTCATTGCTCAAAGTAGCTATTATTATTCAGAGATGTACATGTTAAATATTAACACACTACGCTAAACAAACAATGATCTTTTAGAAACAGTTATGAGCAGTTTCATGAAATTAAGACAAAGTAAATTCTTAAGTGTACTAAGTTATGAGTTTACTTTAAGACAGCTAAACACCATTATCAAATCAGGAACTTGACAACAATATTTCTGCTAATAAACAAACAAACCTTATGACATAGAAAATTGGGATCTGTTAAAAATATTTCAAGTCCCAATATACCATAGGACATTTAACCATGCTCACTGTAGCAAAATGGTATAGAATGTACAGTTAAAGATGAAATATCTGATAATTTAATATGAAGCTGCTAAGACAAGTTAAAAATGTGAAGATCCTCTGAGCATGTTATGATAAGCAAGCAAACTCTGGACAATCTTCTTTGTTTTATTGGCGTGTTGTGCCATACTTCAAGTTATTTCACTCATTGGACAACATGCCAGCTCAATGGGTGAAGGAAGCTACCCGAAATGCCACTGGCAAAAGAAAAAGGCGTCACAAGGCACCACAACAAATCAACTTCCTGATGCCCTTCAGCTCAGAGAGCAAAAGGGCGCAAGCTGTGTTTATTGATTTACTGGAACCCATAACAAGATGTTCTTAACAAACCAAATATGTGATGACCTTCACAAAAGCAACATGAATGATGTCACACCAAATAATGGATTACCTCAGTGTCGTTTTTTGGACCTCTTGGCAGACTTCTTACCGGATTTAGATTGTGACTTTTCTACGTCGCTATAATTATGTGGTTCGTCCTCTTCCGAGTCTAAATTTGCTGCTGCAGTTCTCTTGGACGTCATTTTACCGGTCGCCTTTGATTTCGGCTTACTGGGTGGATCATCGTCTTCCGAGTCTAAATTTGCTGCTGAAGCTCTCTTGGAGGAACTTTTACCAGCAGACCTAGATTTTGACTTAATACTGGGTAGTTCATCATCTTCAGAATCTGTATCTGCTGCTCTCTTGGAGGAACTTTTACCAGCAGACCTAGATTTTGACTTAATATTGGGTAGTTCACCATCTTCAGAATCTGTATCTGCTGCTCTCTTGGAGGAACTTTTACCAGCAGACCTAGATTTTGACTTACTGGGTAGTTCATCATCTTCAGAATCTGTATCTGCTGCT
>JAVFBZ010084372.1:0-10330 GCA_032466195.1 Katharina tunicata | reverse complement strand
CATAGGCTCAATTCCTGGCCACAATAGTTTTCTTTCTCTACAAGTTAACTTGATTTCGGACTCGATCAAGTTTGGTTATTTCTAAAAAACTTTTTCTCGATTGACTCTGTCAGATGTCCTACGGAAACACAATGCTAAAAATAACGCGACTTTTTTTTACAAACAAGCCATTTATTTTTATTGTCAAAATTATGTCAGCTAAATTTTGTTCTCCTGGGTTGAGTATAAGACAAGAAATAATGTTTATTTCAATGGTGTCAGATCTGAACATCGCCTGTGGCTGAGCTGCTACAGCTGTCTGGGGCTGAGGCCTAGGGACAGTGGCAAGGCAGTCTGGGGCTCAGAAACAGGCTGCAGTACCGAATGAGTTAATTACCATCATCATGTTATTAAAAAGCAATTATTATACATGCCAACATGGCTTCCTTTTTAGAAGTTTCTCTTATTTATATCATCTATAATAAATTTAAAAAATGCAAATAAAGAAACACAATCAGAATTTAGTAAGCCAGTTGTTCTGCAGACTGATTTTCAGTAACATAGAATTAAAAAGGCCTGCTTGTATGTCTGTGTTAAATTATAAAAAAGCCATTATTTACAAAGCCAACCCGACTTCCTTTTTTGAAGCAACTGAGGTTAATGTACTTGGTTACAGTGTAAATGTACTTACATAATAGTGCCCTCCTTTTCTTCCTTCTGCAACGCCTTTTTAAATAAGTATGGTCGTTTGTCAATGCCAAAGTTTGGATGATACTCATTAATGTACTCTTTCAGAAGGACTACAGATGTCTGTTTAGGCTCATGACATGCTAGTATGCTCAAACATATCTGTTCTTCTAAAGTTTCACCTATAAAATAAATACATAATCAGTTATTTACAGGGATCAGTTAAAGTTCTGAGTTTTTAAATAACTATGATGCAAGCATTTCTTCATAAATCAATGTCCCCTACGTTTCTTTTAATGTTTTTTAAGCTGAAAGTGAAGTTCCTTTTTTCTGTATATTGGGTACAGCACAAGAGCTAACTTCCCACATAGGACGCGGATTGTTTGCACACACGTCGTGTTCCTACATAAGACGCACATCGCCCGCGACTTGTAATTGATCATCATTGGATTGTGGCCTATATTGTGGCCTGCATATTTAACTCAATTTTTTTCTCTGTGTTTTGGCAATTGTTTTAGTGATTACGGCATACGTTATCTGTTTGGCCATTATATCTTGGCAGCTATTGGTGTACATGAAAACATGAACATACGTGAAAGTTGTTTTAAGGCCTGTGCTAGCCAAAATACGGCCGCAAATCACTAAAAATTTATCACAAATAATATGTAATAATAAAAGTTTTAATATTTGTTCCCATATTATTAATGAATGAAAAACATGTAAAATCCATGTGTCGTGATTACAGCTGTAGCTATTTACTTGGTAATCGCCTAAGCCCGGCTTCATCCGGGTCGTCTGATTTTGTTTTCACAGTAAATCAGAACAAATTCAATCAGGTCAGTTTTTCGTAAAATAAATAATATAATAAGTATGTCGTAAAAACAGGACACTCAATCCGCGTCCAGTTCGAACGAGACGAGGGTGGATTGGAAACGAGACGCACATTGCCCGAGGATTGTTGGCTTACAATGTGTGTGCTAGGTGTCTCGGACGCGGATTTAGTTAAAGCCCTAAATTTGACTCTTATAGAATGTAAACTTTGAACTTGCCCTTATCGCTTGGTTGTGAGTTAAGTTTTGCCGTCTTTCATAAATTTGTTTGTTTGTTTGCAATTTTACACCACTCATATGACAGTGTGCCAGCCCAATCGGTGGAGGAGATCTCGCTAAACAACAATGGCAACACAGAAGACGTCACGACACATTTACATAACAAAAAAAATAAGACACCACAACGAATCAGGTTCACGATGCCTCTTAGACCAGACTCTCCAAACCATTTTGATCTGTTTTCCAATGCTGATCTGGGTTCATTTGACATTTAACTGGCCTGTATCTTGTGAATCTTTTAGGATTTATGCAAAAAGATTAAATCACTCACATGATAGAATGCCAGCCTATTGGGTTAAGGTTTGTTTGTTTGGTTAAATGAGTTTTTTTGCCGCAAGGATGGGTTAAGGAAACCCCCTACCATGAACATGGAAACAATATATTGGCCCACCAAATGCAGGTTCATAGGTCTAAGAGCAAATCCTGCCATCCATCTGTCTCTGGATTAAAGTGAATGTGTTTGAAGTAAGTGACTTACAATGGAGAGGGTTGATATCCTGCACCTGAAGCCTGTAGGATCCTGATACCCCAGTCCCAGTAACTTGCTCCCATAGTCCATTCTCACGGCCCTTCATTAATACCTTCTTAAAGCTGCAAAAGATAAAATGGTCAATTGCATTAAAGTAAAACGCCGCCAGATAAACCGTGGCGCCATCTGTGAATAAACCATTCAGACCATTCATATTCAACCATTCCAACCATTCAGATTCTAGTTATAGATGCTCGGTCCGACAAGGGTTGAAATCTACAGTAGTTTGGAATAAAACTCTTGGATGGCAAAGATGACCCAAAACTAATGTACAGTCAAATTGATGAGTTGTGGCCAAAAAATAGTGGGGAAGATTTTTTGGCATTAATTTTAACCATACGAACAACATTTTGTTGTACGGTGGGTTATTGAAACCCAATTACACACCATTTGATATCGCAAACATTTACAGTTCTCAATATGCATTAAACTATAAATTATTTTGGCAGTTTAAAAATCTTTTAATCTACAAAGCTAAATATTAGATTGATCCAACTGACAGACTAAAATAGAAGTAAAATAAAAGATAATGTTAAAATCATATTTTATTCATTTATGACAATGCACAGATAAAATAAGAGGCTTTATTTGTTTGCTCAATGTACTCCAAACAGAAGGCCTATATTGACAGTATGCTAACTTAATATTATAAATTCAATTGCACTAGAGATGAAACAATGATATTAGATGACGAATGATTTTTGCTAATAAAGATTTAAATTAAGATTTTTTTAAATGATTAGTGATTCGACCGAGCAGAGCGAGTGAACAGAATCCATGTAGTGGCCGAGCGTGGGAGAGTTAAGCAGGGGGTCGCCCCCTCCCTGCCTTAAGTTTTTGTTTTCAAACTTCATGTAGAAATGGTGTTCTAACAGGAATTTACAGTCAGATTTATTCTTTGTTTGTGGACATCACATCACGGAAAGCGACTTGAAACATTGCAAAATTAGACACAAAATCTTCCTGTCAAACAGGTCCTTTCTGAAGAAATCCAGTCTAAGTTTGAAAGTAAGTTCTGCGTAGCATTTTTAGATCTGTTTTAAGCGATATTTGAAGAGAGTTAATTGAACTATAGTATGTAAAAGGATTAGTTTTGCAACACATATCTTGCGGGCTCGGCGGCACTCGCCATTTGACAGTTTGATGTCCCCTTGTAACTCCACGTGGTGCTTGTAACAACATTTGTCTCCAAACTGACGAAAGTGGAAAATACCAGAAAATATACTCGTAGTTGCTGAAAATAAAATGTATTTGACTAATCTTTAGTTGGCTCATGAACTTATAAGTTGTGTGTACAAAAATAACGAAGCAGGGGAACACAGCAAGAGAGAACCTTTGCTTCGCCTGTGTAGAAGAACACGGCTATATTGAAGAAGCCCTTGTGGATGATCGTCCGTGCTTTTTTAAAAGAATCCTCTTGTTTGTTTGTTTGATTGGTATTTAACGTCGTACTCAAAGGTATTTCATTAATTGACGATGGATTCTCCACTTCTTAATCTGCTCTACTCAATACGGCGGAAAATCGGGAGAAAACCTTGTAAAAACAACTCCCGCGATTGCCGAAGTCACCTCGTGACTCCCTCATATACCTCAGGTCCACTGGGAGGCTTAAACCCGTGCGATACATCGAAGGAGGATCTGCAGTCAGACGCGCTAACCACTAAGCCAAGGCGTGGGTCCCCGAATCCTCTTGTCACAACGGGATATAAAGTAGGAATAACCACGACTCTACAAAATTATTTCTTACTAGAAAATATTTGTAGCACTGATGTGTTGATATAAAATAAAGGATGTAATTAGTGTAGGCCTATCAGTGAAGGTCTTTTTTTTCCCCCAGAAATTTAGGCCTAGCTACACCCTTTCCAATGTTTTGTGCAATCGACAACATCAAGGGCACTCCAAGCCATATGAAATTCTTTACTATCTATACTATGTACTGTATTTAAAGACCTTAGATAAAATAGATAATAGGCCCAATAGGATGTTCCTTCAAGTTCCTGTGACTACATGTACACCAATGGCAAAATAAGAACATGTCGGTTGTGTCAGGGTTTACAAACACGGTATATATGACTTCCTTTTCTTATATTTCCTGAGATCGAATAAGACTGGAAAATACCACTCGTTTAATCTCGTAAATACGAATGATAAATACAAACGAGTGGTGGTTACGACAGCTCCCTAATGCAGCTTTATTTTCTTGGAAAGTTTGACGCCATGCAGATTGTTAAAATAATCAGTAAAATTCTCCAGACGCAGAAGAGCTGCCTTAGCAAGTTAAAATAAAATACAGCATGAATTCAAAACTGTGCAGACATGTTAACTTCTGACGGAATTTAACACGAAAGATAATAACTATGAATAATGAGAAGCTCTTCTGCATTCGGAGGAAGGATTTTTTAAATTACTTGTCAACAACATCCTTTGCATTCGTTTTTACATGATTGCCGTTTAAATCAGAGATTTGACAATTATTTCAACACTTTATCAAGGATTTTTCTTTTTAATGATTGGAGAACAGACGTATGATACACCGACTTCAGGACATAGGTGAACATTTCTCAATTATTATTTTTTTGTGTCAACGCAAAATTGATCGGTGATTACCAAACACCGACCGTTATTGCCATCCATGATGTTTTATATAAGATATCAAATAGAGGAAAAAATGGGACTCACTTGTCTTCCAGCCCTGTGTCGGGGAAATATTTCTCAATGTATTTGTGGATTCTTTTAGCTGAAGCATCCTTGGGTTCGGTCATGAAGGTCATAGCCATTGGGAAAACATCCGCTATTTTCTTTGGCTCCACATGGCGAGAAACCCCAAACACCTTCCTCAAACCAGGTTTGCTTCTCTTACCTAAGAACATATAAATAATACAGACAAATGAGCATTACATATACTACACCGGCAAATGTATATCGATTCACTTTCAGTCAACAATTCATATATTCCAGTCAATAATATATTACACCTTACACCCACTTAAGTCAATATCAAAACAAAACAGTACGATGCACTGGTCAACTTTTATCCTTTGCGTGAAAAAAATGACTCCCTGCACTGTTAAACCAGTTTTTCCCTAAAAGGGCAGGGAAACAAAAGTAACAAGTGTATACTTGATGAATATTATAAGTGGGTATTTATGAGTAGTTTAGTCTGTGTGATATTTCCCTGTGACTGCGACATAAAAAATAAATTCGAAAAAAAAAAAAACGTTCCCTTTGAACGCATTCGCGTGGACGAGACACCAAGGAGGCGAGAAGTTTGTGTCAGATAAAGAGACGAGTGTATTTGATGTAAGAGACGAATGTAGTTAAAACGTAAAGAAGGCGGGCATATTGAGCAAATCGAGTTCAGACGAATCGTATGTTGGCGATATTCAAGATCATGAAGATGGAATTCGAGTCTACCAGTTTGATCCCAGGAGAGAAGGTGATCGTTCAAGTTCTGAGGGGAGTAGCGACGAAGCGGAAAGAGCTGACGTCGACAAAATTGCTTCCAGAGAAGGACGGATGGCTACTTTGAATTTATGTTCTTGTGATCATTGATGCTCCCTTCTTGTTGTGCAACCAGACAAAGAATGTGTGTGCGATAGCCTAAGGAACTACCCATGATAAGGCAATCACAAGTGCAGAAAGTGAGAACTTTTTTATTATTAGTTCCATTTCCTCGTTAAATTTATCAACACAACACGGGTTTTATTTTCCACAAAACAAGACAAATGAGGTCTGTAATCAGTATCTTGTGCAATGTTTATGTTTACATGAAACCGGAAAAATGACAAAACATCTACATACATGTGGATTCAGACATCTTCTTTCACATTAGCAAAATTTTCTTTGTTTTCATTTGTAAAAAAAGGAGATACAAAACATTGCTATCAGCACTGGTACAGGGACACTGAAATAGGTTTTTTTTGTACATACAAAATTAAAAGCATCTATAGAGATGTTTGCATAACGCAGACAGACAGAAAGAAACATATTGTCTAAACTATGAACACATGGACCCAAACTTCAATCAATTCTCAACAGCATTCTTGAAAATTTCACAAAGATACGTTGCAGGCCTGTGCTGTTCCTCCCATGACCATCTAAACTCATTTAAGAAGGACCAATTTCTAGGTTACCCAAATAATTGTTCAACGCGTTCTTCTTAACTTACTTTTCTCAACACATTTTATTAGTTCGGTCATGAAATTAAGTTTTTGTTCAAATAATAAAGTGATTTTGAGTTTTTTATATTTTTATCCTAAATGCACATTTATATATTAAAAAGCAAAGACAAGTGAAAGGTTATCATGGCAGATTTCGAAGGACTGATTTTCAGGTAATGATGGAAAACATTACAACACAGGTCTGTGTTGTGAACAAGTACTTCCCAAAAGACTTTTGAACAATAATCATCATAATTTAAGCTTGAAAAAAACAATGGTATAAAATAAAGATATTAAGGATGTCAGACATGGTACTAGGTTTATTTACTTGAAACCAGCCCTAAATCTTCTCTCAAACACCACTTTTTCAGGTTTCTCAACAGGGCAACATTTTTCGGGATGTCTGGGGTTGCAATGTGTTTCCAATATTATCTTCAAAATTTTCCCTGCATAGTTATTTGTGAGATTTTTTTTTGTAGCGTTTTTTTGGGCACAAAAGCCTTCCTTTGCTTAGAATATTCCACGGAAGTAACTGGTTTCCCATGCGGATCTGTTCTCTGCTTTCTGGTTATTGAATTCCACTCCAGAGCAGCCAACATCAATCTTCCAGCCACAGCTGAAGGAAAAAAAAAAAGTTTCCAAATGAAGGATAACATTTTTTGAATACTAGATATCTGACATTTACCTATTTACATTAGATACATCAGAACTAGTAGAGCCCTTGAAGACAGTTATTTAAAAAAACAACATATAAATACATCATTTTGTAGTTATTTTAATGAATATTTGATGAGTTAACTGCTAAATCAACTTGTCTTTGCTGCTTATCTAAACAGCAGAAGACAATCTTGATGAGAAAGTGATCAAAGTAAATGAGATATAGTCAATATTTACTTGTTTGGCTATAACTGGAGTTTTACCTTGTACTTTAGGATATTTCACTCATTTGCAGGAAACCACCCTTGGCATCATTGACATATTGATTTGGCAGTTTAAAGTCTATATCTTGTTCTACTGGACAGCAGAACAGACAGAAATGTTGTTATTCGAGTCCATATTAATCTTACCATCATAATGAGAATGTTGTCTCTTGGGACAGAATTTCAGCAGCATAAACTTTGCATTTTCACAAGGTACATTTTGCTAAGTTTCAATATTTGGAGTGACTTGGACCATTTGGGTTGTTTTTCTGCGCACATTAGCAAGCAAATTTCATCTACTATCCAACGATATCGATTTTGATATTATATTTAACATTACATATGGGGCTAGTCTTATCAGCCGTCTTACCAAGAAAAGTAAACATTTGAACGTAGCAGGACCGAGTTCTTTTGAAAAAAATGTTCCTCCACAAAATTGATGTTGCAGTAAAAAAATTAGTTTTCACACTAAAACTCAAACACAAGCAATTTACCTGTGTTCTCCTAGCTTGCCGTTGTGATCGTTCGATGGACAACTGTGATGGTGTTTGAACTTCGGGCACAGCGCCATCTTTCAGTACACGTCTGTTTTTCCCATTCTCATGTGATGATTTGCTTAGCTTAGCAAAACAACCAATTTCAAAGTGAGCAGAGCAAATTCTGGATGCATTGGTAGGTATGAAATTTCTGTCCAGTTGTGCACCCACTGTTTTAGTTGGTTTGCTCACCGGGAAGAAATGGAAGGTGTCAACCGGAATGTTTCCTCCTCTACTGGATTTGTCAGTGCTGTTAAAGCATCCAACTGCTGCACAGGCCGGTATTTTTCCACACAGGTTATCATTCAAATGTCCATCTTTCAATTTGGCAACTTTTTTGCAAATCTAAGCGTATAATAATAGCACACGGACACCAAGAAAACTGTTAATTTAACCCAAAGAATAACGGAAGGTTGGTTTGTTATGGTCGCACGCGGATGGACATGCGCATTAACATTCGATAGAACATGCGCACTAACGCTACACATACTCATTATGGATGCCTTGGCAGTATATTCGCAATTCAATGGATTAGCTGAGTTTCATTTACAAGTATCATTTGTTTAAAAAATCTCAAAAATATCAAATTAGTATCATTTTACAGAAAAATTCACTCTTTTCAGTGTATATATCTTTGTTTTTTAAGTTTCCTTCCCCTTTAACAAAACAATTACCGCAAGTTTATGGTTTGCCAGGCCCAGACAGGAAACCCAGTGAAAAACCCACCAAAAAATGTGTACAGACAGATCAATTACAAAACCTAACATTTTCAGGTTATGTTTTCGGAGAAACATTATTGTCCAATGGTCTGTCTACCATGGCCACAGTTTATCAATTAAATCATCAATTCATTTTATGTTATAATTGTCTTCAGCTGTAGTACTTCAAACTTGACTGCTCTATAACATATTATATTTACTTTTCTTTTTCTTCTTTTTCTGTTCTTTGTTTTCATCTGCAGGGGTTTCTTCAGTTTTTCCATTCTCTTCCTGACATAAACATTCAACAAATTAAATTGAAAGACTTGTAACATAGGTATTTCAGTGGAGTACATGTAAGTTCTGATTTCATGGTTGGTTTGTTTGTTTGATTGGTTGGGGGTTTACGCCATACTTAAGGTTATTTCACTTATATGACGACATGCAAGCCAAATAGGTGAAAGAAACCACCAAGGCGCTGGGAGCATAGAAGACGTCACAATACACTTACAGGATGAAAAACAGGACACCACAACAAATCTGCTTCCTGATACCCCTCGGAGCCCCAGGAGGCTCCCACCCAACCACCCGCCTGATTTCATGGAGTTCATGGTATAAAACCTTAACAATGGCCCAAAAAGAGAAAACATTGGCAACTAGATGAAGACAAATCTCAAAGGAACTACCAATGAGTTACCTACATGTAAAACACTAAAAGCAGAGGTAACAAGACAGTAAATTCCTGAATATCACACAAAAAAACTTGTCTAGCTTGTCAGATTTACAAGAGTTCTGGGAGTTCGAGTGACGGCTGTAATTCATTACTAACATGTATAACAACATGTCTCAAACAATGACAGAACGGTCTACCTTTTTCTCTTCTCCTTCTTTTGCGTCTCCATTTTCTGGTTTATCCTCTCCCTCTTTCCCAGCTTCATCTTTTTCTGCTGTTTTTTCCGAAACCTTGGACTTTTTCTTCTTTGGTTTATCTTCCTCACTCTCTGGGTAATCCCCAGGTAGACGATAATAGCCAACTAATCCAATTCCTCTTACCTGAATAAATCACAGGATAGACGGTTACATGTATTGACTGTTGACACAGTTAATAATAAGTATTTTAATTAACACCTGGGAGATGTTTTATCATGGACAGGCATAATTAAAATTAAAGTACAAACTTTCCATATACAAATCAAACTGCTAACAATGTCACATATTTTTAAAATAAAATTTAACATTAAAACTAAAGATCTCAAAAACTCAAGGCTACATCAAACCACAAAAATCAAACAAGAAAAAAAGTTAGCAGACTAAATTGAAGGTCAATTAAAACTTGTTTGTACTCAAGGGTATATCCCGCATGTGACATGTTTGCATAGCTGTTTTGGGTGAAAAACCAAAGGGAAATCCCAAGAACACAAATCTCCAGTTTTCAGCAAAACTTCCCAGATAAACTTCAAGCCTTTCTACTCAACCCTAGTCATTGTTGAACCTCTGTTGTACATGGAGTGAGATTTAGCAGTCCAACTGAATCACTTACATGGCTAGAAAAAGTAGGGAATACAGGAATGTCATTGCCGGGAAACTTACAAATCTCGCGGGAAATTTTGAACCCAAAAAATTAAAAATTAAAAAACCAATAAACGAAACTTTAATTATTAAAAAAATATATGTTTGGATGGAGGTTAACTGACACGAGGAACAGTTTCGTT
>JAVFBZ010084267.1:0-26188 GCA_032466195.1 Katharina tunicata | reverse complement strand
CCCCCCCCCCCCCCCCCCCCCCCCCCCCCCCCCCCCCCCCCCCCCCCCGGAAAGGGGAACAATGATAACTGACAGAAAATGACACATTCGTCAATACGTGGATAAGCCCACATACCTTATGGCATGACAAGTCTATGAAAAACTTAATTAGACGCGCATGTGGAATTAATACATTTTAAAGCTAGTCGGCCAGATTTTGTAATAAAGCACAGATTCAGCGATTGCCAATTGATATATTTGTCACAGAAAGACGTTATAGTGTGGCTATTCTGTAAGACACGGTGTTAGTTAAACTCACTAAGAACGATGTGAGATATGACAATATTTAATAATAATAATAATAATAATAATAATAATAATAACATAGATGTTATACAATACAGTGAGCACGTTGCTGCAAAAGACTAGCGCGATAAATATTCTCTTCGACTTGAATGGATCAAGTTCCAAATTCAGATGAGTGGCCATATTTCCCAGGGGCCTGGATTACTCTGAAATTCGCAAATGAAGAAAACGATCGAAGCTTTCTGTGTTTTAACCAAGAACAAGTAATGTATTTGACAGAACTAAATCACACGACAGTCCTTTCTTTTCATTCCAGCTGGATACATGATCGGTTTAATTCAAGTGTTATCAACACAGTTATTCGTCAAATTCAATTGAAATTCTCAAACATATCTGATAAGATTATTTGCCTACAATATCGGTATATGTTTTATGCTAATCGGATACAGTAGTTTTATGTAAAAGCACTAGTAGTGTAAAGGTTTAGTAATGTCGAATGGAATACGACACGTCTGTACCGTTATTAGGTAAACATGTATCTCTTATTTGGCCGCATACATCTCAAATCAAATTAAATATAATTCCAATTCTTATTTCAATTCAATTAAACGTTAAGTTAAACGTTTTGCCCAATCCTATCTGTTAAGTGAGAATTTTATTGTTTGTTTGTTTGCAAGGGGTTTTACGTCGCGCTAAAAGCTATTTAACACATATGACGGTGTACCAGCCCAATGGAGGTGGGAAACTACCTGCAACTACATCGGCAACAAACAGGACAAGGCCAGGACACACTCGAATGCAAAAATCTTACACAAAAAATGGGCTTTCCAATATCCCTTAAATGATAATTCGACTTTCGTTAAATGTACAGTTATACAAAGCCACAAAGGGGCTTCATCAGGTATAACAGATTATACAAGAACCACGACCACCAATCAACCAAAACTTGCGCTCGCCAATCCTCAAAAGAATTAGAACTTGGAATAAAGTTCCCCTTTAAGACCAAGTGGCATTCGATAAAACACGTAGATCAGGTTTCAGTTTGCGCTATAATGCTCGCTGTTGTTGTGGCATCTTAAATGGGGTTGAGAGAAACACTACACATCTTTGTCACAACTTGGTTTTATATTAACGCACTTTATAAAAATTGTTTGTATGACGTGATGTTTGCATGAGTGTGACGTAAAAAATATAGAGTTATTCGAGTTGTTAAATTATTTGTTAAAATATTTATTTGTTTGTCTGTTTGATTGTGTTCTTTTAACAACGTACATCATGGTTTTTGTTTCACTCATATGAGGGCGTGCCAGAAGGAAACCACTGACAATATCCACCGCACCACAGGACATTTATAGGTCGAAAAACACGACTACAACAAATTGCTTTCCTGATGGTCAAACCAGGGCAAACCGTAGAGTGCACCAGGGCACAGAAAGCTCCCACCAAACCACTCTCTTTGTTAAAAATGACCCTCCCTGCGTTTCCACCCAAACCCTCAAGTACTGGTGAACAGTGTTCACTTTAGCGATAGCCCAGAATAGTGTCATCAGAAAGTTTATGTCAGCTGAATTTCTTTCGATTGGTTAAAATAAGTGCTCAGTCCAGAAAAAGTAATGATAAAAGAACACGAATGGGGAAAAAATTGTCCCTATGCAAATTAACTGTTTTTTCTCATAAGAAACTCTTTTTAATTTATGGTTTTCTCTTGGAATATGAATGAAAACATCAATGGTTTGTATCTTTGAAGACTGGTGCGCGGCTTCTCTTTGCATTACTAGTGTTAAATGTTATTCTGTAACAATAATGCTATTTGATCCTAAACCTAGTTTTACTTTGTTCTCTGGAATGGTTTGAAGACAATCTGGCTTGAGAGGAAATGAACCCAATCTTATGCGCGCAATGTCGTGTTTCTCTTCATTGAAACGTGCTGGTTTAAGTGAACATTATACTTAAAAGTCATTACTGAAAGGCAGTGAAATGGCTGGATGGCTACTTGTCTGCCATGGTTCAGCTTATAACAACAGGCCGGCCAACATAGGAGTAATACTGTAATCAATAAAGTACGATAACGTCAAGACAACTAATTACCAACATGGCTTAAGCTCTTCCAGCAACTCGCCAACTCAAAGTTGTTGTTGGCCCCCAACCCAGTAAGTGATCAAGCGTCCAGTCGGTGCTCTGAGGCGGTCTCATGGGCTGGTTTAGCAATCAATGTACCGGTAAATTTTGATTTGCCTTGACATATGAATAACTAATTTATCTCAAGTCGATATATAGATATATATTTTTGTATAAATGTAGAGAAAGAAAATTTTGCTTGCCTCCACTGGGATTCGAACTCGGGTGTCTAGCTAGCAGAGTCAGCCCTCTAACCGAATGAGCTACAGAGTCTCACGGTAGAACTAACACATTTTATCCAGGTAAAGACTGCGAAGTCGATATATATAAAGCCTCTGTAGCTCAGTCGGTTGGGGGCGCTGGCCGTGTTAGCCAGATCCCCTAGTTCGAATCCCGGTGGAAGCAACCAAATTTTTTTTTCTCTAAATTTATTCAAAAATATATAAAATATTTATGCCATTAACAGATTATCAGAATAACCTGGATAACAATTCGTTCGTTCTACCGTGAGCCTCTGTAGCTCAGAAGTTTTAAGCGCTGGCCCTGTTAGCCAGAGACCCGAGTTCGAATCCAGATGGAGGCAAGACAAATGTTTTCTCTAAACTGTACATTTATACAAAAATATATATATTTGTATAAATGTAGAGAAAGACAAGTTTGCTTGCCTCCACCTTGAAACAGAAATGTATCTTTACATACAAGATTTGGTGTGTATTAACTTTTATCTGTAACATTATAAACAGTGACGTGTTATGAACATTTTACAAATATAAATCCGCATTTTTGCAAACGGCTTTTTGTACGATTGGACACTTGTGAATTTGACCCAGTGAGACGACCTAGTTTTGACGTCAGTAAGCTTCGCCCATTGACCTCCTGCCAAATGAATGTAAACAACATCTCATTTGAGTCACAATCTCTTTTAATCAACGATCTTGTCGTTTTTTATTTGTTATATCTGAGAATAAGCATTTTGGCAAGACATTTTACCATGTGTCAATTTCCAAAGTTAGTTAGTTTGTTTGTTTGGTGTTTAACGTCGTACTCAAAGGTATTTCATTTATATGACGACGGAATCTCCACTTCTTAATAGGACGAAAAACTGGGAGGAAACCTCGTAAAATCCGCCCTTGCGATTGCCAAAGTCACCTCGTGTGACTCCCTCATATACCTCAGGTCCACTGGGAGACTTGAACCCGTGCAGTACATCGAAGGAGGATCTGCAGTCAGACGAGCTAACCACTGAACCACGGCGCAGGCCCCTCCAAAGTTAGTAGACGCATTCGTTAGTTCATGTAATAGTTATTTAGCGATAGGCAACTCTATGGCACTCTACAAAACACTGCTACGACAGAGCTTGTAAACGTCATAACGTTCCTCGCGTCTGTCAATTCTTTTTATGACGTGACAGAAGTTTTGCCACGACACATTGGATTCATGAGCGCGTTCTTATCTGCCAAACAATAAAGCTACACATTATTATTCTTCCAACAAATACTGCATGATTAAATATTCCTGCATGATACTCATTTCAAAATAACAAACGATTGCAATTTCCAGGACATGTATCAGAGTATGAACTACAATGCTAAAGCGTACACTTTTGAATAAACTGCTTCGCAGATTAATGTTGCATGCCCATCGGTTTCACTTGTTCATACCTTTGATTACCTACTGCGTTTGTAAATAGATTAAATGAATGGAATGTTTGTAACACGAGTCTATTTAAAACATTAAGAGTGAGGTCAACTCATTTTGTTTCAAAAACATAAAATATAAAGGCGTTATTAAAATAATATTTTTAAATTTGTTTTAGAATATAAATAAACTGAAATTTTCTGACCTTTATTGCTTGATAAATGGTCGGTCAAATGGGGGCTGTTCACTATAATTTGATAACTCGGAACCTTCGAAACCCTATGAACAACCCCCATTTGACGACCCTTTATCAAGGCACTTTATTTCTTAAATAAATGTAAATGCAGAAAACGAAAATTTGGTAAGCCTCCACCGGGTTTCGAACCAGTAACCGTTACTAGAAGGGTCAGTGCCCTTATCGACTGAGCTCCAGAGACTGACGACAGAACAAAGATAATATAATAATATATTGCATTAATTTATACTGTCCCTTTGTTGTTTTATTGCTTACCTAAGATGTGATATTGTCATCTGGGAAGCTTCAAGCTAAGTAAGATGATCCTTTAGTTAGCATAAATAAAATATCTTGTAAAAGATTTATCGTTTATCATGTTATCACTTAGACAGATAGAGAGCTGGGGCATATTATTAGCGCTGCTGGTATTGTTACCCTCACGATAGCAAAACTAGAACTTTCAGTGAACGAAATGCGAGTAACAACGCAGGTGATGATAATGTCCTCCCAACAATTCAGAGCTGTCATTAAAATGTCACATGTAGCACAACTCCAATATATCCCATGCAAACCAATATTACGCTGTTAAAGCGTGTCCGTTTACCAAACGCTTCTCATATGTGTTAGTTGTAGGTACATACAGGACTAAATGACGGAAAATAGATGAATACATACATGTATGTCGATAACATAGACAAATGCGACTTGAATCAACATTCTTTTTGGTTCTATATTGGACTATAAGCTGCTGACTTTATCCTGGTCTGCTCACGCAATTTGGTTGCTTGCCAAATGGTATCCACACACCAGACATTCACTCGCTATTCTGGTCTAGGCGGTTTGGACATTATCTCAATAGATTTATACCGCCCAATCCTCACGGAAAGGCACATTTCGCTCTCAGGAATCCAAAATTGGATTTTTATCTTATCTTTATTATATTGGCTGGTTGTGTAAAAGGAATGTGGTACACGTCACACAGATCCACTTATGGCGCGAGTGAGAGTCTGCATTAATACATGTATCATTCTTCTGTATACAACATACAGGATACAATGAGTAAATACAGCCAGGGTTCATCTCAGATAAAGACGATTAAACCAAAATACTGAGGTCATGTATCATAATACGCTAGTCTTCTGAGTGTGTATAGTCACTTCCGAGTGTGTATAGTCAGTTCAGATTTCCACATTGTCAAAAGTCTTTCTGAAAGCTTTGATGTACCCGTATCATATTCTCATCAGAGATGACCGTACATCGAATCGAAGCAAAACATACGAACACTTCTTGACCAAAAAGTCCAAGTCATTCGAACATTTTGATTTGTTAAGCTAGGCGCACATGAGGCGATTTTCCAGGCGATTTTTATCAGCAGTAGATATCGCTTGGAAATTCTTCTCGTGTGCGCCTGCTGGTGACAATTGTCGGCTGTCGCAGAGACAGTCGCCAACAATCAAACATGTTTGATTTGTAGCGATAAAATTCGCTCGCTGAAAATACAATCACCTCGCCTGGGCCTGACGGCGATGTTTGTCGCCGACAACAGATTATATTGTCCAATCAGCGTTGCGATACTTGTCACATGATAACATAGTTAAAATGGAGGCTTTGTGGAGAGAAGTGTGGACTACTGATTGTGTTTGCTTGGTCGTACACAATTATCGCCAACAGTCGCCTCGTCTGCGCGTACGTCTATCGCCGACAAAATTCGCTTGCGCTCGGAGTGAATGATCGCACGCGATAAAAATCGCCTCGTCTGCGCCAGGTTTTAGTCTGTAGGAGAATTTAAGACCGAGGACATAACATGTACACGGTAATCCAATGCGTTTATTAATACATATTTGATTGTAGAGGCATGGATATAACTGCAAGCCGAGTGCCAAACGTTTAAAAGCTATCACAGATCACCAAAACTCATGAAAACAAATCATGCGTCACATATGAGAGATATTCTATTATCTTATCCAACTATGACCCAAAGAATTCACCAATATTTTATCACCTAACATCATAATTGTTACTTTATTTACACGCCTACATTGCCATGTAAATGAAACTTCTGCAACATGTTCCAACTTGTTCTCTGTTTAAGTCAGTAAAATTGCATTGAAATCGGAAATATTTTTAAACTCAGATATAAAAGATTAACAGTTTAAATTTGCATGATATTGGATGTACAGTAACTATGATAACAAATTTGCCTTCTTAAGCAATGTCGTAAATTCATAATAAAAAATCCCGCAACATTGCTATTATGTACTGCCTTTATTCCGGCCTTCGTTTTAGGTCCAAGGTGTCAATAATACTGTTCCGTGTCTCTCCGTGGTTCTTTTTGCCTATTATAAATCAGTTGATAACGATCAACGTCACTTGTATTTATATTGAAAGCTAACTGTGTAATAATATAAGATATTGTTGACCAGCTTCACTATACAAAAAGCGTGTTGATGTTAAAGTCTAAGGGTGATGGAGCAAACTTCGTATTGCTAACGGTCGGGTATGAGAATTGATTTTTGTTAGGACATACGTAGGTGTTGTACAATGCCATGTAACCAGCAGTACATTTTTGCATACGTCAATGGGTAAAGCGAATATGTCATAAATGTAAGACCAACACTGCTTCTGGCGATATCCATGTTGAATGCTATATAAATAGATGGTGACAACAATCAATCTATATGACAATTTAAACATTGGTTAAATTATGGTTCGTTTAATAAATAATGTGTATGTTAATTGATATAAAACATTCGAAGAACGCCGTGCACTTATTTGGCAAAGTGCTCAAGAAACAGCGTATATAAACCGTAGGCATTAAACTGTGTAATAAAGAGTAGGATTATTTCGTCCGGTTTTAATACAACAGTGAAGGTAGAAATCATGGTACTGAATGTAGAACTGCTAGTGCGGCTAACTGATGACGGTTTTTCTCAAACTAACTCTAAGTCATATGTGCATCAACTGTATTGCAGTGTGTTCTTCGTATCACGTGTTCGCTCAGCATTGTCTCCTGTTCACACTTTAGGTTTCCGTCGAAAAACACTAGCATACAATGGACATTTGTTGCGTTCAAAAAATAATGATCGATAAACAGACCAATAATAATAAGACAAAGATTTTCCCAATTTCTGACAATAGCTGTTTTAAAAAATGCAATTACAAAAACGGAAAATAACGTGTTTGTGGAGTGCTAGGCCTGAGTTAATTGCCAGGAAGCGCGGGGTAAGCTGATCGCCTCACAATGATCCGACGGGCGACAGCAATATAGACTTGACGGCTAGACAGAATAGTTCTACAATTAAGACAGTTTAATGCACAGGATTGAAGTCACGGTCTATTTACATACAACATGACATGACTGGTCGATAGAACCCATCGCCCAAAGCAATATCCAAGATGAGTTTCTTAACAATTCCCATGCTATCAGTTGCTAGATTACCAACTGGAAGCAGCCGAATAGTCACGACATGTCTGATTACACCATTACTAATTTATACCGACCTTATTTTTATGACCGTCTTAGAAATAATTAACGTGAGATTTAAAGTAGTACAATCTGTTCCGATAAAGAACGTTTTCGAATCTAGTGGCCTTTCTATTGTAGAGGAAGTGATTACAAGACAACATAGCAAGACTTGCGGGAATCCATTCTGAAACAAGTGTATTCTTTATTAGTGTTAAACTGACATCGAATATTAGTATACCTATAACAACAACAGGCAGCAGAAGGCCAAACAGAGCAATGTGGCCTTATTTGTTAATATTGAATGTATTTTATTCAATATTATGCAATATAAAAGTAATAAGACTCTCCATTATTGTACTTGCGTATATTGGGAAACTATATATTATCCAAAATGTTGTCAGGCTTATGAGTCTCTTATTCAAAGCAGCTGATGCTTAATACACTTCATATTGCTAAAATACGGATACATTAAATGAGTTGGGTGTTTCAATGTGTTGACCAAATCTTAATGTATGAGATACCTTTACTGTTTGTAGATTGAGTTTGAACGAGCATGTAATGTACGTGTAACAGAGTAGAACACAGCTGTGACCAGTCTCATCATTCATCGAGTCCTTCAGATTTAACGACAGGAAGTAGTATGTTTTTCAATCAGCATATCAAGACCGTAATCCCACATTTGAAGAAGCTGCTGTTTCCGGAAGGCTGTATTGCAACGTTTACAGAACCCAGAAAGAAAATAACCGATACTGTTAGACGCTGCACGTGGACAGACAACTTTCTTACGGATGTGTCGCCCTGAGGCTTTACCTTATTACAGTCAGTGTATGTGGGTTTACGTTAACAAAATATTAGGGGCATATCAAGATACACAGTTTAGTTGTTTTTGGCGTTAACAGGTATCTTCAAGTTTGTCTGCATATGAACTAGGTATATAACTATTTTAAGGCAAGTAATACGGTGTATAATAATACCTTCCAAGGATTGCATTTATCTGCGAACAGTTATTATCTTAGTACAAAATAACGGTATAATGAACTTGACAAACCTAAAGTTTCTGCAGAAACAAAGGTTTTTGATGACAATCAAGATTAACTTGTCCTTCGCTGTGTCCTTATGTGGCCTTCACCATTTACCAATTGTGTTTCTGACAGAATATTCATCTTAATGATTTACTAGATCACATATATGAAGCGCCTATATAGAATGCGTGAGTTAAACTATGATTGGATCAATAAACGGAAAAAGTGTGTTCATTCAATTTGACATAATAAAGAATTAATTAACGATAGGCCACATAAATGACATTTATCTTCATTTTTCATACATAATTTAATCGGCGATTTCGCTTTCTTCCTGACTGGTTCCATATTAGGGTATTGTAATTGATTAACGACCTAGTCATCGATGTTCAATTATAAAGCATAGAATTAAAGGTATTTTAACAATGAATTACTGTCGGTCAAACAGGTCTTGGATATGTTATAAAAGCAGTAGGTTAGTCTTTCTGTCGATATAAATTGTTTACATAAGGCCTTTTAGTTCCACAAAATTAAGATTAGGTAGTTTCATGTTTACCAACACTTTTCAAGAAAGAGAGTGATCTTTGATCTAATTAAAGATAAACCACCGGGCACAACAGATGACAATATACAAACATAACCACTTTCACCACTACACGTCTATACTTTGGTATGGTTTGTATTACGATGTTTTATGTATGATATCAGCTTACAGGGAAAGATATTGCAGGTGATATTATTGTTTTATGTTATTGAATAAGATAACAAGTGGAAACAATCAATGATTGAGAATGGGCAAAACAGACGTCTGACTTACCTGAAATTACTACAAGGATGGATTACCCAATTTCCAACCTTCCGATGCCGCATTTTCTCTTTAATTAGCGCATTTCTGTTTCCAAACAGCTTCATGGCTAGTTTGTTGTCGGAAGGCTGGAAAAACGATATGATCTGGTCCCGCAGGAAACTAGCTGCCCTTTGCTTTACGTCGTTATCTTGTGAAGAAGGCATGAGTTCTTCTTTCGGAGTGCCGTACAAACTCACATCATCCCCGAGGAATTGAACTTTTATGTCGTTCTTGTAGTTTATCTCTGGGCTTAGGTAATCACTGTACACAGAATCATCATCCGAGTCCATAGTAATGGTAATACATGGGTTGTTGGGATTCTGAGGCAGACATGGTATAGTTGCTTCTGACTTTTCAAAGGATTTCCCCATGGATAAACGTTTTAATTTTAGACTGGGTACTCGTCTTGTGGGCCTGGGTGGGGAGGGGATGCCGACTGCTTTAGGTGGAATTCCGTTACTAGTTCTAACAAATTTGGGACCATCACTGTTTGAGGCACTAGTAGACGACTGAGAGCCTTCTGCGTCATACCAATGTTGTTTCTGTGGAGGTGATGTCTTCTTCTTGGTCTTAGGAGGCGATCCATTCACCGGCCAGATAACTGCAGTAGGCCTTCCATCCGGGCTAGCAGAACCAATCGAACCATCACCATCCTCCCCTTTAGGTCGCGTCACCACACCAATGTTCATTGGTGGGGGCCCACTGCCCGGGGACATCTTTCCGCTAGTTTGATCCCTAGCCGAGGCCAATATATTTGCACCATTTAGAGGCTTGTTGTTCGACATTGTCAGCTACCTGATAAAGTAATCAAAATGGCAAATGATATTTTCTCGCACCCCAAGCTATCAGTACGAGCATAATATACCAGATAAAGAATCTAATACTACAGAAGCCTTAACGCTGTTACAAGCCGAGTCCAACAAACTTAGTTTCGTCCTGAAGTCCGAATGCCGTTTACCGTTGAAATGTAATTTCAGTTTCAATCTCACCAAACTCTTTCAATCGGAAACACATATTTACAAAACCTAGCGATAGGCGAATCTATTTAGCGAATGACAAATCTTGATTATGACGTATAAACTTATCTCTAGCTCTGACAGTAAATTATCGGACAGCCATGTTCATGATATTATGAAATCCATTTCATACAGTTGTCCCAGAAAAGAGCTTTGTTAATATTTAATATGTAAACATCAGAAGGATAGTGTTAACATATGTGACTTACCTTTGCGCGGTTTAGACCGCGATAGACATATACATCCAAGGAACATTACGTCTGTGAACACAAATATTCCCCACCGTTCATGTTAGACGACAACCACGGCCATGCGTTGGCCATTCTGTAGCGATTAAAAGCATGGAAAATGTTCATAAACTACTGAAAAACGTTTTCAACAAAAGCGAACGAGATGTCCTCCATACCAATATCGAATAACACCAATAATAACCAATATTGAAGTATGTTTGACTTCCCCAGCCATTAATTGTAAACAGTATATCCTTAAGGCAAGGTTTCATTACCTACTTTTCTTGCTGATTGACTCAGCCATAACCAGCGGCCATACACGGTAAGAATCTCGATATTGTCCGTTTCATCCAACTTTGTTAAGAATGAAACCTTACAGAAATGTCTTTATAAAGTCCGGCAGCTGATGAGTATGTGAAAATTCCATATTTTGGTGTGTTTCAACCAGATACGAGTCTCAGAAGGAGCAGAGAATATGCCGAAGGTCTCGCTCTAGCCGGCACTGATATTGCAGCCTCTCGGCAAATGTAGACGCTGGAGAAAGAGACAATCGATTTTGATCGATCCAAAAGAGAACATTCAATAGTTCACCGTTGCTAAATACTCTCTACTTTGCTGAGGATGAGAACTCCGTTATACCAGTTTGACCAACTGTATTTTCGGCTCTCGTCTGCCAATGAAGGTATTCAGTGGGTAAAGTAGTCAATCTGTGTATCATTACCGGCGACTTCAACTGAGGGTTGGCTTATCAAATCCTATTAGATGAGCACGTATGTATAAAGGCGGGTGGCTATCGACAGAGTCTGTGTATTCTCGCCGGCATCCGATCACAGCCATCCAGGCGAGATGGAAGCGATAAATGCGGATGGGTGTACGATCGACAAGAACTCCTAGCTACATCTGCTCAATAAAATAACCATTACCATTGAGCCACGCTTCTCAGCTGTACTATTTTTAACTCATAAGATCTGTCGAATTTGAAATATTAACATGTGTAATTCTTATATCCTATGTTCTTCTGAGCAACATTAATGTTTATAATAGTATTTCACTGTTGTTAAAAAAAAAACTTTAAAAATTAGAAACTAGAAATAAATCAACGATGAAAATGTCCGGGAGGTATCGATACCTGTTAATGCTGGACCAGACCCGAACTATTTCCCATCAAAAATACACGTTTCTATGGTTACGAATATGCGAAAGTAGTACGCACTGATGATCACAGTGTGTTACAATTGTTTAAATCAGACCCGGTAACACAATGTCGGCACAGTTTTCCTTTCAATTTCAAGTGCTGTTAACCCCCAAGTAGCCTTGCAAAATAATTTCAATCGTGTGGCGTGATTTCTGTCAGGGCTTCACTATGAAGATAATTAACTTCCGTAAATGCTCTAGTTGTTATGTCGTTACAAAGGCGATCGAAGACATCTTATTATGGTCAATGGAAATAGAGAGGTCCCTGAAGTGTAGTAAGTTATAGACTCTGGTGTCGGTGTAAGTAATTAACGAAATGTCAATTAAAGTTTTGTCTTCCTCAAACCGATTAGTATCTCACGTGCACATACGGGCAGACTCTAGAGAGTATAATGCCCATCTGGGTCCCGAATAAGATGAAATAAAAAACAGCAATTCATATTGATAAAGAATAAGTGCAGATACGATGAAAAGTAAAAGCTAATATACAAATGTCATACTTTGCTTAAGCGTATATCTGAAAAATGCAGATCAGTTGGCTCGCTGATGAAATTTATCACCCTGATGGGAAACCTCAGAACTACTCAAGCTGTGATCAGTTCCAAGCTTAAAGATGATAGCGTCAACACTTAATCATACATCGATATATTGATAGCGAGACCCAGCAAATGCTCCTTGATTATCCCGCCGTTGTATAATACTGTTCTTAATCGTTAGCCACAACAATATTGTTAAATATATTACCACCCTCATTATTGAATCTTGTGTAATTCTGGTATAATAAAAGTTTCCGTATAGGCCACAGTCATGTCTCTTAGAAACTTTCTCCAAGGTGTGTTATATGTGACTGCGTATATATACGACATCACTATCCGTTGGTGTCTTGGCTGTGTGGACGTTGCCCCTATTTGGCCCTAGTCACCTCTATTTGGCCCCAGTCGATTTGTTTAATAAAATTGGCGGCGATGCTGTCATCAGGTACATAAAGAGGATTGGTGTGTATCGCTGAATATGATTTTTACCTAAATAAAAATTGTGTTAGAAATATATTTGTAAACATTATACTGTTTATAAATTATTTGATTTTAATTTTTGTAGCACGAACATATGTCACGGTATTTGTTTCATGCGCATTTGCTGTATTTTTGTATATTTCCATATTAGTCAAAAAATTATGAAAAACTTTTTATTTGTTTTTTTTTTTCCTGGTTAAATTTTGTGTATCAGTGCTTGCATTTGCACGATCAACCTTTACCTTTTTACATTTGCCTTTATGTACATGTCATTTGTCTAAATCTAAATTTCTTTAGTTTCACTCTCTCATTATTACTATTTGTAAAAGTGACTAATGAGCATATTCTTAAAACATAACTTTTGATCATTAAAATCTTTTTGTATACTTGATTGACGTTCATGCTTTTGTTTACTGTCTATTTTGTAAAAAGGTTTGAGTTGCCTTTATAAAGTAAGCACTAAATATACAGTGTTTATTTGAAACCTTTTTTGTCCAGGGCTTACATTTATTGTCTCGGCAGTCCTGCCCGAAGGCAGAAGGGGCGAGGAGTTGACGGCCAAAGTCAAACCGACAACGTGGGTGTTATTTTATTATATCTATTTTCAAACAATTTGTGCGATTAAAGCCGAATACGACTTGCGTAGTTAATACATGCTATTGGCTCAGAAAACCATGCTTCATAGATTTGCATACATTGCCAAGTTGTAGAAACTGTTTCTTCAACTCAGCATGTTTTCATAGTTGTCACTCTGAATAAAGATCATAAATTATCGGGGTACAACATGCATTTAAATAGACAGCTCTGTAAATGTACATAAGTTTCACGTGCTCGTACTGATTGTGTTTGTATTTGAAATTTGTGTGTCTAATATTTGCGGATAAAAATTAATAAATAATGTGTTTCCTTTCAATAGGGTTTTGTGCGAGGTTTGTACGTGGCATATGCTTGAATAAAGTTATCCTTGTCAACATGAAATTTAATCAACTGTCCTTATTGTTTGGTGACTACTGTTACGCATATTTTCATATCAAGGGTTTTTAAATTGTTAAACGCTTTTACGTGTTTCAACACCTACTTATTTTTTTTTATCACTTAAGTTTGTCCCATATAATTGGCCATAAATCTCCTTTTAATGTTCGGCTCGGGGTCAAACTGGAAGAGTTAAAATGTTTTAAATGATAAAATATTACAATTGTTGAGACGACCACATCATAGCATAGATGAAATACCACTGAAATGGCACATCAACCAACCAGTGAGAAGATCATTCCAGGAAAATGTCAAAATTTGAATTTTCCGTTTTTATTTAGATCTTTACCTGCTTCATAGGCTTGTGCGGAATAGATAAAATCGAGCGGTATTTACTCTGTAACGTCTTGCATTTGCAGTTATCAAATATGTACAACGGTACAGGTGAAATCATGCAAAGACACACCTTTGGGTGATACTGCGGGACTTGAAGAGAGGTTGTTGTGGCGTCGTGTTTTACATCGTCAGCCTGTACTATATCGACATTGCTCGTTGTCAGGGACGTTGACGGTGGTTTCCTCTGGTAACTGAAACGCATGGTATCCGTTAAATAACCTAGATTTCGCTTAAAACTCCAAACAGACTAAAGCAACTGATTATGAAGTCAATATAAGAAAAAACTTGTGCTGCTGTTTAACAAGGGCTTGTCTACATAGGCTATACAATGTTATTACCAGAGGATGTCCTATGTTACCTTGATTCTGCCTTATTGATTGCGACTGGTCGTTCAATACAAGTGCGACCAGTGTGAAAAGCTTCTTACACAGGCGCACTCTATGAAGCACATGTTTCACAGCATTGCTGGCGATGTTGTCACCAAGTAATTTAAGAGTATTGGTGTGTATCACTGCTGAGGATTGTTTTATTAAACCGAAATATACAGTCAACATAAATTGTTCGTCATTCTTTGGAGTTGTCACGCTACTCTATCATGTCAATCTTATCGGTGGAAATTTGAATATTTGGTGTGTATCAAAAGTATAATTTTTAATAAATTCAAAATGTTGATTGAAATATTTTTAAACATTGCTGTTTATAAATTATAGATACAATAGCCATATATGGTATCCAGAGACAACTTAAATAAAACTAAATTTCCCCCAAACATGAAACTTACAGGGGCACAACTTCAGTATACAGTTGTTACAGCATGCATACAACAATAATCTAGGTATAAATCTGCGAGATTAAAGGTCCTGTATCCATTACAAATATAATATTCCATACAGTTACACTATTTTTTGATTGGGGTGTTCGACGTCGTAGGCTACAGAAGGTTATTTCACTTACACGAGTGGTTTGCATTGTCCTACGTATTTGGCAAAACTGGGAAGAAGGCACAGCGCTCTAACCTACAGAGCCAAATAGTCTCACGGTAGAACTAAAAAATTATTAGCACTGACACACGGACACTGAAGTAGTGTATTGTTTAATCTAGATATTACCCAGCAATATGTTTGTTGTTTTGGGTTATTCTGATAATCTGGTACTGGCATCTATATATATTTCTATAAATTTAGAGAAAACAATTTGTGCTTGGCTCCACCGGGATTCGAACTCGGTTCTCCTTGCTAGCAGGTCCAGCGCTATCTCTCGTAAAATGGTTCAACAATTTTTGCTGTAAAACATCTACATTGTTTTGTATTGTTATTTTTCGTCGTTTTGGTGTTAACTGACTGCACCGTTATGTATATTTACACAAATATGTCGTTCTACATGTAATAGTTTTGAGTGGTGAATGAACATTGTAGCCAGCTGGTTTATAATTTCTACGTGACATGTTGTTTTATACAGGTTTATGCCGTATATATAAACCACTTTCCCACCACTTTCAGCTGGGACATTACATAATATTTTTGCACAGTGTTGTATATATCCACGAAGAGGGAAGATAATGAAAGACATTTCCAACAGGTTCAGATAAGTGTTAATGTTGACAATCAGGTACTAGGCTGAAATACATTATGTTTATTGTAAATCGATCTCATGGCATTTATATTTAGGCCCAATGATCGCTGAGAGTAGGACCGCGTCACTTAATGCCAATTTATTTTTCAATTTAGGCCAAGGATAGCTGATAATAAAAACGTCGCTTAATGCCAATTTAGTCAAATGATCGCTGAGAGTAGGGCCGCGTCACTTAATGCCAATTTAGGCCAAGAATCGCAGAGAGTAGGAACATCACTTAATGCCAATTTAGTCCAATGATCGCTGAGAGTAGGACCGCGTCAATTATTGCCTATTTATGGATCAATTTAAGCCAAGGATCGCTGAGAATAGGAAACTCATTTAATGCCAATTTAGGCCAATGATCCCTGAGAGTAGGAACGTCATGTTCAATTATATATGCCACCAGATCATCAATGGGCAGGCAGCATGCCATATATTCGCTGAGAACAGTTACAAATGCGTTACGGATTTATGTCCATCGTTATGTCACGTGGCGAGTCCGACATCAGTGCAGTTAAGTCAAATTAAGATGTTGTTTTTGACCCATCAAGGAAAGGTGTGGTCCCAAAGGACGCGTTTTAATTATGATCAAATAGACATAAGTATTAAATGCCGGGTAGCGTTTGGAATTAAATTTTCATATAAAAATCATTCAAACTCATTTGAAACATTTAGTGACACTATGTAATGCCATTAAAACATGCTATTTCGAAGAAATTGTCCTATTTATGGGTAAAATCCACTTCATAACCTTTAAGGTAAAAATTTTTTTGAAAATAAATTTAATTTTGTTGATTGAGTTTCTGCTAGAAACAAGTCATAATACAAGTGATATCATCTGAATGTGTACCTGAAACCATGGAACTGTTTGTAGAAAATTATCTGTTACTAACCGCAGTGTATCGTATATTCGGAAATATCGGCTAAGATTTATTATTGATTTATAAGCATACAGAAGGCAAGATTGTTCACATTACAAATAATCATGAAAGCATGTTATGAATAATGAATTATTAACGCAACGAGAAACTATCCTCTACGTGTGTACATCTATGTTGGACATGTTACGTCAGTATTCGGCTAGTTTGAAGCAAATTATCGATATGGAGAGTGTGAACAGGTTTTCCCTTCAATGAAGATCGGGTGACAGACAAAACGAATAATTTCTGCCGGAGAAGACCGTCTTTAATTCAGTTAAATAGCTACCAATCCAATGCAAGACCCTCTGTGTCTATCGACCCGTGCACAATACATTTATGTTCATGCACACGAGATATGCTTATGATAAGGGACAACTTGTGGAACAAAATATGACATAAGACGGATTAGCCTTATATAAACGTCAGAAATTATTTGTCAGTTCCAAAAAAAAAAAAACGGTTTTATAGATTTTCATTCTCTTGCAAGAGTTGTGTTCTGACATTCATCTTATCTAGACGATAATCTACTTACAAGTATCCTATGTATGTCGTGTTGTACTTATGATGTGAAGAAGTAGAGATGGTGGCGTGGAAATCACTGGCAACAATATATACAGTATAAGTACAGGAGGCAAATATGGCGTCACAATAAATCAGCTACCAGGTTCCCCTTTGCTCAAAGAACAAAAATACATAAATGAAATGATAATAGTTCTCTTACCTCTACAGTGAAATATCACTTTTCACAATAAAGCAACTCCAAAAATATACCCAAGAATGTTAGTATTATTTATACACTCAGACATTTAACACATATACATGTATATTTAAAAAAATGACGTATCACTTAGATATAAATATTAAATACATATAGAGAGATAAATGTGGAATTTGTGGAATGTTTTCCATTTTCCCAAATCATAACACTTAGCGTTGATCATTGCCGATACGGAGTTCAAGCAAATTAAAGTCAAATGCGCACCCAAAATTTGAACTTTTTATACTAATTCCGTTTGCCCTGATTTTTTTTACAAGATTTGATGTTTGTTCAAAAATTAAAACAGTCACGTTAAAATAAGAATTATTTATTGACCTTGTTTGCAACGAGCCAACATTATGAACCTTGTGGCTAACACGGTTGACTCGGATTGACTTCGGTACATCAAAGTGTGTCTGAGATGTGACAGCAGATTAACACATTTCCAATTAAAATTTCTGGCACAATTTTCAGTTTTTTTGTAGCTTTTAAACTACCTTTATACTACAAATCTTAAAACTTTAAGTCACATACCCAAATATTCTGTATTTTGGGTTTTCACAGTATCGCGTGAATTACATATATTTTAATCAAAAAGTAAAAGTTAGAGGTATCCCGTTAATTCTACCCTCAGATGTGAAGGTAAAGGTAACTTAAAAGCCTTGTAAAAGTTAAAAAGATGAAAATTCTGCCAGAAATTAAGCGACAGTAAAAAAGACTAACCGGTTGATAATTATATTCTTCAGATTGTGTTGCAAATAGTTTACCTTTACATGAAACGTTATTATTTTGATTATGTCCCATTACCTGGCTTTACTGATTGCGACTCACCGTTTCAAATACGTGGCGAGTGCGAAAAGTTTCTCCTCACACAGAAGAGCTCTTGCCTTCCAGCGATGTATTGGAAACCTGACCACTGATTCTGCTCTATTGTGTTCATGAGGTAGTCAGCTGAAAAATTCTGTCAACGAAGAGCTCTTCAGAATAATGTGATTATTTCCGGCACAACTCAACGTATTGCTGGAAACGAGAGCGATTATAAAGCATACGTTTTTAATAAAGCAGCCGGGTCATGCCACTTATTATTAATACCTCTGGTCGATCTATACACGTGGCGAGTGCGACACGTGTGAAAAGTTTCTATTCACACAGAAGAGTTTTGTCAATGCTTTCCATCTGCATCCATCGCCCAACCTCTTTGATCCTCCTCTTTGTGTTCATGAGAGAGAAAGCTGGAGGATTCTGTCGACACCGAGCTCTTCAGAGTAATGAGACTTGTCCGGCATAAGTACATCAATTTAGAGCATACTGCTAGAAAACAGACAAGGTGAAATACCTCTTATGGAGAAACATATTGTATCAACAGCTGGCTGATATAGTTGTTTAACCCGTGCTGCTGCGTCAACGCAAGATACTGCTGTTTGTGGTCCCGACCGGACCTTTGCTATAATGATAAAATTCCCATGAGTAAGGCTAGATTGCGTGTGACAAATAGAAATGATTCAAACTGATTGCATTTATTGATATTATGTAAAGGCATTAAAGTATGCTATTTCGAGTATTTTTTCCCCATTTAAATGTACAATCCAGTTGCGTGGAATCCACAGAATATAACAGCTAACCCAATTTATATTCATCAACCGAATTACGTTGACTGTGTTTGGAATTGTAAAGCATTGTATTGTAAATCGCTGAAAACTGTTTAAAGATTAAATTAATTAAAGCTATTTACAAGTACAATGTATGTAATTTTATAATACCCATGAAATCATCTGAATGTGCAACTGAAATCATGTTTTGAATATAAATATTTCCATGAAAATTGTCGGATAACACTATGTCTCATATATTGTGAAATATCGACACAGAATTATTATTGGCTTATAAGACTAAGGAAATCAAGATTGATTTACTTCAAAGTATTAAAAAATATATATTTCAAGAATAGACTATTAGCGCAGCGAGAAAGATCCTCTAAGTATGAAAATCTACATGTTAAATTTAATAATTCGTTATTCAGCTAGTTTGAATCAAAATAGTGTGAACATTGTGTATGTATGTAGGTATATATATATTTCGATTATAATGTTATTGATAAACTGCCGTATCACTGTTTTTGTGCTCAAGTTTAACCTCCTCCATGATTTCCTTCTAACTGCCATTATACATGTAGTTCTTTTTTCTCTTGGCATAGAACAAGTCCGTCGTGACTTTATTCCCACCTAACTATTAATATCGTACTTTAAAATGTATACCTAAAGCTATGGTGAATAAATGAACTAAACCAACAAGTTTTCCCTTCAATGAAGATTTGGTGACAGAAAAAGAATAACCGCCAGAGAAGACCGTCTTAAACTTAGTTCCACAGTTACGAATCCAATACTCAGACCATCTGCGTATTGATCCGTTGCTCAATAAAACTGTTCAATAAGTTTATGTGCGTGTCATACGAGTGAAGCCCTGTGATATAGCTTTAACTTTCATGATTAATCATGATTAATAAAACGACAACTCATGGGATAAAGAGTCGTCATAGAAGTGAAATACTGTTGAGTATGACGTTTAACACCAATCAGATAAAGAAATCAAAAGGAAAGCCATCAGATAGACCAGATGCTTATTGTCGGGGTATAATACTGTCCCACATACAATTGAATTGCCAGTGCAATATTTCCTTTTAGTTTGATGTAATTTACATCTTCAAAACTAACCTGATTAAAACTTTCTTTCGGCATGATATAAACTGTTGGTGTTCACTATGAGGCTTCTCTCTGGAAGGATAGGGGAGTTAACATTGAATTACACAATGGGACAGAATGAAAACGTATTGGTGTCTGTTTGTCGCCGTCACCTCAGATGCTCAGAATTAATAGAGCTGTCGCCTTCAACATTGAGTCTGTCGTTTATTTCATATCAAAAGGTTTCCCTTGATAAATAAATATTTCTGTTGTTTAATATTATCTTAATTTCTTTCTTCTATAATGAAGAATTTCAAATTATTTTTGTGAATTAAGATGCATATGGATCGTAAATCATTGTACTATCAAGGATTTTAAATCGAATGCCTTCTGAACGTCAAGTAACTGCTAACTCGTAACAAATTGTTGTCAAAACGCTCTATTCTACTTAAACGAAATGGTATCCATTACTATTGGGACTTATTTTTTACATTGACAACAATTTTGTTTGTAAAACTGAATACCGATGTGCAGAAATGTCGCTCATGGGAAACAAACCTAATGTTTGACTTCTTTTGAATTATTTTTTAAATAAATCTGGCAGTTAAAATGAGAGGGCCTGTTGTCGGTTTTTGAGAACCCTTCCCCCCTTCTCGTGCGTTATAACATATTGGTATATACTGTATACTACAATACTTGAGCTGTCAATGGATACTTATGATGTCATTCCCCCAGTTTCTGTCCTGTTTCCTTGCTTATACAAGCAGTCATGCAACGTATTATTTATATAATTTAAAACATTTTTGATTACAGTAGATTCAATTAAAATGAGATGTATGTCTGACTTATTTATGGATCTGTCATCAGTTTCTCGCAACGGTTGTTACATTTTTACGTTACGTTATCCATTCTGTAAACTGTGTATACAACGTTATATGATGGTAGGTATTTACATTCTCAAACTGAAACAGGCTATCATGTCTTTATAAACATGCTATTTTGTCTTTATAAACATGCTATTATGTCTTTATAAACATGCTATTATGTCTTTATAAACAGTATATCACGTTTTTATAAACAGGATATCATGTCTTTATAAACATGCTATTATGTCTTTATAAACAGGCTATCATATCTTTATAAGCATGCTATTATGTCTTTAAAACAGAATATCATGACTTTATAAACAGGCTATCATGTCTTTATAAACAGGATATCATGTCTTTATAAACATGATATCATGTCTTTATAAACAGGATATCGTGTCTTTATAAACAGGATATCGTGTCTTTATAAACAGGCTATCGTGTCTTTAGAAACAGGCTATCGTGTCTTTATAAACAGGCTATCATGTCTTTATATACAGGGTATTATGTCTTTATAAACAGGATATCATGTCTTTATAAACATAATATCATGTCTTTATCAGTTTTAATACCGGTGTTATTTAGTTTCCTATACTGTTTTGTCCAATGCTTTACTATTCTACGATGCCACAGAAAGATGAGAACACAGCGTGGTCATGACGAGCTACCTATTGATTAACGTGGGTATTACGGTTATTCAACCCGTTGTATAACAAACGGTCGGTTCCTGTGGATTTACTACCGAGGAAAGGCGTGGTTCGAGGAGGATAACATGTTGTAAGTCTAATAGAAAATAACATGAAAAATTACAGGCGAGGGAATTATTTTTCATCTTTTTAAACGAGTTATGCCGTATTATTCAACGTCCGATGCTTAACAACTGCATTTGGTTCATTTGCTGGAAATGAAAAACTTTGCCATCATAAGTAGATTATTTGGAGATGTAAGGCCGTTTGTAGACCTGGTTTGCTGTGTGAGTTGCACTGTGAAATCAGATTATTGGCCTATTAGTACGTGATTAGTCTTTGTGCATCTCAAATTAATAAGGATGAACAAAAGTATGAAACAGCTGTGTATTGTGCATTTGATTCAATTACAGCTCTATACCATAACGACGTGGCCAGTCATGTAAGTTACTCGAACATGATAATCAATAAAATGTACAAAGACTTAACAATTAAATTTTAATGAGATGCTACACTTTTTTGTTTAAGCGGCATTTAGAAGCTGGGTACATTACAAAAACATGACGGCTGAGATGGATGCTTACCAAAATATCCAGAAGTTGAAAATCCATCTGAGTCGTCATGTTTTTGTATTGCTACACTTTGTTCAAAAATGAAAATTCTGCGAATTTGGATTTAAGAGTATGTTTAAAATTATGCATCGATTCATAAAATTACATCGGCCGGACTTCCGAGAGAAAAAAAAGTTCATGTTTTCTGGCCATATCGAACCTTTTAGCTACACTGAAATTCATCACCTTGATGAGAAACCCTAGAAATGCACCAGCTGTAATCCGTTCCAGGATTTACAGATGATAGCGGCAACAATTAATAATACATCGATAGCTTGATAGCGAAACCCACCACACTCTCCTTTATTATCTGGCCATTGTAAACAACTGCTACACATCTGTTTGATTTGCAAGACACAAACAACATTTATTTTATGTCCTTTAAAGTCTAAAAAAGCCGATTTTACCAAAATAAGTTATGCTTCATATTTACAGTAAGGCTCCTAGCTCAGAGCAGTTAGAAATTAACACATTAGTAAATGCCAAGTTCATAGGAAATTTTGAATTTGTGTTCAACATATAATATTTGCTGCATTGCCTTAGGTTGTATATACTGATCTCAGTTGGAGGTTGAACATGTTATGTTCATCCTTAAATGACACAGGGTTACAGCACTATTATACAAAAGTTAAATAATACGATTGGAGAAAACGTGTCCCACATACCTATTTAATTCTCAACCTATTGCAAGACAAGACACCATAATTTCGACTAGACTTCATTATTTCCCATCCGTAATTTTAAATAAACAAAACGACTTTAACATAATTGTTAATGGGAGATTACGCTAAAAGCCTTGTTTGATGTTGATATTTACCTTTTTGAAAACTTGTATCTCTCCATATACAAAATGGCGTATTTCAGTGAGTTGGTATTTTTTATAAAGAGTCATAACACTGGCACAGGGATATCGACTAATTAAAGTTCTAATATATATGTATATACGGAACTGCAGGGCATTTGAATCCTAACGCTTACAGTTATACGTAGACAGGGCTATGCTTACATAAACAGGCCGCCTAGAGAAAGCATTCGAAAGCCCCAGACTCCCTTGAGGCTCAAAGAGACATCATTACTATTATAAAAGTATCCATCGGCTCATCCATGAGAATACAGGCACAAGCACTGCGAACAACAACGTCACTTCCGGTTTTTAATTTAATTAATTAACGGCTATGCTTTCTTGGTTACAAATGTGACACGGTCAATTGTCATTCCAAATACACTTGGAAAATAATAAGTTTTGTCGAAATTCGCTGGTCTTGCCCTTTAATTTACAAAAATGGATTAGTGGTTCGAAAGTTCCTGTACAGAAATATAAGGACATTGACAATTATTTGACACAAGCATTGATGCAAGAGCATTCAGCGTTCAGTACCGACAATAACTTAGATCACATCACCGGAATTATGACCAACGAATTTAAACGCTATTAAATAGATACAAATGGAAACAAATCTGTGACGTATTTTACTGTAAGCATTACCATATTGCGTCGATACAATAGTAATTGATAGTAAGATTGTAGCCACGGAAGTGGAGAAATTTATAACATTTGTGCCGATTTTGGCAGCATGCAATCCACTTTGAGTCTAGTTTGATCGAGTCTCCAAAAAAAGCTCAATAATTCTGTCAACACTAAGCTATAAAGATTGATGTGGGAAGTCCAGACCAACTATAACAATTTAGAACATACAGCTGGAAACAACAAATATTATAATGCATACACCTCAAACGGGAACCCCGCTTCAATATACATGTATACCGAATCGAGAAGGCGACACGAACCTATACCGGGTACAACCTAGCTTGGTACAGCCAATGGTGCTCAGCAGTCAAACGCTCGAAGAACTAAACCACGGCTCGGTCGTATTTTCAATATTAGACGATGTTTAAGATAAGCTAATATTTTGAAACCTTCGGTACCAAATCAATTTACTAATTTCAAATAGATAAATGTAAATATAAGATTACGTGTCAAATCTAAAGTCAAACAGAACGTTTGAAATCTCCTGGACAGATTCGGGTTCTGTCGGGACTTAAATGCTCTATGTATTTGAACAAAAATTAATATATTCCTCGGGAAGTTTGTTTGATATGAACTCCTTCAAGCTAATATTCATCCCAATATCTATTATGCATTGACAATTTATTTATGCTAGTCAGTTATATAGAAAAAATAAATGGCTAATTACATTTTAAACCAAGGCTTGCTGTTCTAGCCGCGATTAAAAAATCTGGTTATTTCCTTGCTATATTGTGATTTAGCACTTCGAACTTCCTGCTGTGCTCTTCGAATTATTCCACCAACGGCTCTGTGTATGCCGAAATCGATTCGACAATTGATCTCAAACAAACTTGAATGGAGATGGTTTAGTTTGCCCTTTTCTAGCTTACGCCTATGTACGAAAGGTTGAACTGATATTGAAATGGAAAATATTTATTTTCTATATTTTCCAAATAACTTAAACTTAGGATGAATGTCATGATAACTTTCTTCTTCATTAAATTAAGTTTCCAAAAATAAAATCCATAGATAGCCGAACGGACCTCAGAAATGCCACCTTATAAATAGTCATTGTTCAAACTAAGATATAAGTATGATTAATGTTCTTGACCACATTACTTTATTAGAATTGACTGATATATTGATTGGGGATTTACGCAATTTAAAAAATGTTAAGTAGTCAATGTTTTCCACCACACACCGGCAACGTAACTTCGTTATATTAGGTGAATGCTCTTTAGTACGACATTACAAACCCAACAAATAAATACACAAATCAACAAATCGCCTTTGTAGCCATTGATAACGCTTTAAAATTTGTATATCGCATTTTCACTCTGTTCATTCCATGGTAAATTATGTATGTCCATGGAAATATCCTTGTAATTAAGAACAGAACGACATACAACTTCTCCAACTTTAGTAAACCTTTGTGAAGGCGTTCCATTATCCTAATTAATAAACTACGGTACCGGTATATAACTTGTGTTTTAATAATAGCTTAAATTCTTTATTAATGTTGCAGGTGGTTGGGTGGAAGCCTCCTGAGCACTGGTGCCCTTTGAGCTAATGGGCACATGATGCCGATCTGTTGTGGTGTTCTGTTTTCCTCTTAATTTTCTTTGTGTTCTGTTTTGTTAATATCATGTAAATATTTCGCCAGCGTCGTTTACGGTGGTATCCTTCACCGATTTTGCTAACGTGCCGTCACAAAGAGAAATAACATTGAGTTCGGCGTCAAACAAACAAACAAATCTTTGTGAATTGCAAGTTAATATTGCAAATATTACATCGATATCACAGCAGCGCAACAGTATGACAACATCACATTATATAGGTGAAATGGATAGCTGCAATTCGATTTGTGCCCAATGCATACAATATAATGTTGCTAAAGTACATCTGGGGATCAGATAAGCTTGAATTGTATGGTTCCAAGTCTTCCGCAAACCAAAGACATCTCAGTGTATTCAGTTCAGTTATGTTTGCTTGTTGTAAGTACCGTACATACATGTATACAGTATATATCCCGAAAATTAGATATACACTCTTCAAAAAAAGAAACGCAAAACCCAAATATCAATGTAAATTTGATGGTATTCAAGGACGTGTAGATC
>JAVFBZ010084156.1:3688-26188 GCA_032466195.1 Katharina tunicata | reverse complement strand
TAACCAGAGCAATAAGGCTGTCCTACATATTAAAGGTAACATGAGTGTCCGACACTGAGCAATAAGAGTGTCGTAACTAGAGAAACTAAGGCTGTCCTACATAAGGTAACAAGAGTGTCCTACACTGCACAATGAGAGCTTCAAAAATAAGCCAATAATAGTATCCTTCAAAATCAATAAACGTCTTATATAAAGCAATAAGGGTGCCTGATTTAAAGCAAAAGGTTCACCTCTCCAGGCTGGTAATGGAGGAGAGAAATAATACACGGCTACAAAGAGTTACATCTCAAGAGGTGTGTCTCTGAATAATTCAACAAGGTGGTTTTACATTCTGGGCTAGCATCAGTCTCTATACATTCCACAGGCTTTCCCTCTAATGGCTAACTCGGAAGGATATCTAGAGTGGTCAGGGGAAAATTCCCAGCACAATCAATCAACCTCCTCAGTGACTTTGACAATGGACTGTCATATTCTGTTGTCATGTAGCTGGGTAGTCACGGATCTGTCGCCACGGGCACTGGAACACTTGAAAGGATTACATTACAGGCTCTCACCATCACTTGACTGCTATCATACAAAGCAAAACAGTCAGATACATGCTGGCCACAAATGCAAGAAACTGATACCGGATTAAGAAAAAATGTTCCTTCAGCATTATCATATGATTCATATAAATAAATTCTTTCTTAATGTACATTAAAATATGTCAGAAAAAAAATCACTTTCATTGTAAAAAAAAATATGGAAAATCCATTAGAGATGCTTATATATTTTTGTATAAATGTAGAGAAAGAAAATTTTGCTTGCCTCCACCGGGATTCGAACTCGGGTCTCTGACTAGCAGGGCCAAGGTTCTAACCAACTGAGCTACAGAGGCTCACGGTAGAACTAGCAAATTTTTATCCAGGTAAAGGCTGTGAATCTTTCTCTACGTAAGCACTGACACAGGGACACCGAAATGGTGTCTTTTTTTATTATCTAGAAATTACCCAGAGATGCATATATATCTATATATATATGAGCCTTTATAAAAATATATATGAGCCTTCTCTTCATTTATACAAATATATATATATATGCCAGTAAAAGATTATCAGAATAACTAAAAGCAACAAACACATTTGTGGGTAATTTCTAGATAAAAAAAGGACGCCATTTCAGTGTCCCTGTGTTAGTGCTTATTGTAGAGAAAGATTCGCAGCCTTTACCTGGATAAAAATTTGTTTGTTCTACCGTGAGCCTCTGTAGCTCAGTCAGTTAAAGCGCTGGCCCTGCTAGCCGGTGACTCGAGTTTGAATCCCGGTGGAGGCAATCAAAAGTCTTTCTCTACATTTATACAAAAATATATATGAGCCTCTGTAGCTCAGTCGGTTAGAGTGCTGGCCCTGCTAGCCAGAGACCAGAGTTTGAATCCCAGTGGAGGCAAGCAAAATTTTCTTTCTCTACATTTATACAAAAATATATATATGCCAATACTAGATCATCAGAAGAACTCAAAACAACAAACACATTTGTGGGTAATTTCTAGATAAAAAAGCCACTACATGTATTTCAATGTTCCTGTGTCAGTGCTTACCGTAGAGAAAGATTTGCAGCCTTTACCTGGATAAAAATGTGTTCGTTCTACCGTGAGCCTCTGTAGCTCAGTCAGTTAGAGCGCTGGCCCTGCTAGCCAAAGACCCAAGTTCGAATCCGGGTGGAGGCAAGAAAAGTTTTCTTTCTCTACATTTACACAAAAATATATATGACATATGCTTATCTGTTCAACATATCACACTTTTGCATGTTTTTTACAAAGTTATGACTTCATAATAATCAGTTTAAACGGTTTACATTCTTAAAATAGATACCAATCAGTAAGGTTTGAGTTTAGAGACTTGACTGATTACTTGTCTAAGTACAACAGGATAAATCATAAAGTCTATATTTACTTTCCTTAAAGTAGCATATGCACTCAAAAGTTCTGAAATTTGAGTTATCACAGAATCTCTTGAAAAATTGATATTTTTCTCAAGAAGTTCAAGTTAGAGACTTTCCAGTAATTCCAACATTAAAGTTGTAGGTTGAGTTTATAATAACAAAAAAACTAAAAACTGAATTTTCTGGCAGAATATTATTATGTGGATATGTCAATCAGCTGTCATAACTGAGCCACCCTAAGATGTACCAACGCTCCTCCAAGTCAAAAGTTAATTAGCCCCGCCCCCTTCAGCTTTTCAAAATCTTAACTTATCCATATACGGTCATGAACCCGGCGAGATCAAAAACTTCACTTGAGGTATACGTGGAAAAATGGCTGGCCTTCTTTATGTTGAATTCGAATTAAGGCATGATTTCTCCTGATTATTACTAGCCTTGTACTAACTTAATAATTTTCGTTTTAAAGTAATTGTCTTTAAACTTCGATGTTGGTTAAAATCAAGGCAATCAGAATTTGTTGTCAAATCCTAATTTTGAGTGCTTATGCTACTTTAAAGATTGGTTCTTTTCTGAGTGCTTAAGTTTATAAAAATAGAAAAAAAAGTTTTTGGCTAGGCTTTTAAAGTGCAAAATAGGTTGTCGTGTAAGCTTATAGCAAAATAACTACACATTAGGAGATAGTTTCCAAGCCTGAAGTCGTACATTAAAATTCCCTATCATTTTCTATTATATTTCATTTAATAACCAAAATAGAGGATTGGAAAAGAACATTTTACATTAAAAGATTAGATGTCATATTTAATAATAGGACTTGAGCTGGGGATTAAATGATAGTTGCTGAAAGCAAAGTAAGTTTTATACTATTACTTTACTTTAATTTGCTGTCAGTCATTATGGCGTATCATCCGCCCCGCACAACAAGTAAGTTTCGTGTAAAACTCTACACACCAATAAATCATGCCATCAAGAACGTCTGAATACATACAAAATGAGAACCTTTGATGATGGTAAATAGTACTGTTGTTTGATTATAGACACTGAGAAGAAAGATATATTGCTTAGCCGATAGAGCATCTGTATGTTGTTGATCTGATCTGAAAATAGCCTGAGGGTTGATTACAAACGGAAACTGGTAGCCAAAACATTTTGTATTGCTCAAGGGGAAAAGTTCCAAGGAAATGTGTAGCAAGCAGCATGTTAAAAGAGAAGAGTGAATATTATGAAACACATGTCTCCAAACTTTATGCAGTGGAATTGCTCAAGGGAAAATGTTTGCAGTAAAATTGTCTCTCTGCATGTTGCATTGCTCAAGGGTTGACTGGCTTGAACAACTAGTTCACAGACTGGGTGTAACGTTCTCAAAGCATAACAGTGGTTGGAGACCTTCTTTGCACACCCAGGTACATGTATGTATGCCACAGTGAAGACTGGCTGATGGAATCCTGTCTCCAAGCCCGCTGTATTGCCTAGGGGAAGAACAGTTCAGGAAGAGTGTCTCACGCTTGCTCAACGAAAGGTCTGTGCCATCAGTCTCCAGTTACGGCCACAGGAGGCCTATCTTCACCAACGACCATACCCGTAATGTCTATTTAATAGCTCATATTGCATCCAGGTCGTGTACAGCTACTCTATAAATATCCCCCGCGTCAAGAACGATTGCAAACAAGGTCAATTACTTTGTGATCTGGAGAAGCTATATGTAAACCATTTTCTAGATAACAGTTAATAAAGTATCTACTCTTTGTAGATTTCATACTATTACTTCTGCTTTTGTCAGATTTGAAAGCAGATAGAACCTGAATAGCTTGATTTTAAATGAAGGTAACTTCAATTAGTACAATATTTATGTTAAGATCAAGCTTATTAAGTTTTTCATTTGCAACATTGAAAAGATAATGTAGGACTAGAACGCAAGAAACATTGAATTGAGAATGCATGTCATGTTCTGATCTCTTACTTTCTATCAAAGTTTAATTTGATTCTATTATGTCAACTATTTTCTGCTTTTGTCAGATTTGAAAGGAGATGGAACCTGCTCGATTTTATAAAATATATTGCAGTTTTAGATATTAAGATACAGCTTGTGTTATGGGCTTATGCAGTTTTTGTTCGTTTGTAACGTGACAGAGATAAGTGAGAAAAGAATGCAAGATATGCAGAATTGAGAACACATGTCATGTTTTGGTATCTTATTTTCTTATTTGATTATGTTGTCTTCAGAAAGGATGGCATCCAGATCTTGTGCAGCCACTTTATCAACATCTAATGCAAGCAACAACAAGAAAGTAACATCAACAACTTCAAAATCAAAAACTACTCTACTTGGGGTCCATACAATTATTTTGCTGTTGTTCTGCCAGATTTGCGACACAGTGGATTTTGTTTGTTTGATGGGGTTATATGCTGTACTTAAGGTTATTTTACTCATATGACAGTGTACTGACCCAAACGGCGAAAGAAACCACCTTAAATGCCCTGGCAACACACAACATACTCCAATATATTTACAGAACCAAAAAAAAACAACAGGACACCACAACAAATTGGCTTCCTGATGCCCGAGCTCAGAGAGCACCAGGGCACACTGTCGCCCTACCAACCCCCCCCAATCTGCTCAAATAGATACAAAGCATGTCTGTAACATATGGATTCTGATTCATTAGAAGATGGAATAAAGCACTTTAATATAAAGCCTTCTCCTAAAAGTCCATCTAAAACATTCACATTGTTTTTTTAAATCACGTAAAAAAATTACGGCTTTTGCTAAATTTTCTTCCGTGAATCAAATTTCACATAAAACAAGATTCCACTATCATCAAAGATATTCCCATGCAGATACGATTTCTTTCGGTTTAGAATTTGGAACTAACACTTTTTAGTGCAGCTATATTGGAGCAGAATTCAAAACCATTAACTGATAGGAATCAAGAATTGAATCCCTTTAAGACATCAGGTAGCACAAATAGATATTGATGTCAGATAAGGAATGAAAGCAAGCTAGTATTTATCTACTTACATGGTACACAGGCTTCATTACACTCAAGGGATTTGATTGACCCAAGATGTTTTAAATTGCAGGAACAAGTTAGTGAAATGAAGTTTTGGTAATGTCAAAGATCTAGGAATCGTTAAAATGTGAAGAACAATTCTGAACAGTGAACACCTTATATTTAGTTTTATAAACTCCGAAACATTGTTTGATTCATTAGGGTATTAATAAACGCCAAGGTCATTTCACTCGTATGATGATGAGACAGCCCACTGGGTGAAGAAAACTACAATCAACGACAATGGCAACAGATGTCAAGGCCAACACAAGACAAGCACAGGACAAGCACAGGACTCAACAGACAAATCTGCTCCTGAATACCCAGGATTAGATAGACAGCACCAGGGCACAGGAAGCTCTTACCAACAACCCACTGGAAAAATTGTAAACCCTGACCTTCTAAAAGATCTCATAAGGAATTCTAGATGCCTATTATAAAATCAGATTTACTTAAACGATGCTATAATGGCTATTACTTTCCTTTTGTAAGACATTAAAGTCTTTCAAGAGAATCTAATTCAGGAGCGATGACTTGAATGAAGATGACACTGATGAACATGTAGTATACAGAGAAGATTGATAACGGTATTTAACCTGACAAGTGATAAAAAAGATATTTGATTCAAACAGATATTTTACACTCGGAGAGAGATTTATTCCAAAACATAATACATTACTTCTGTTTAGCAAAGCTAAGAAATAGATCAATCTGGGCAGATAGCAGACACAATGGGTCGAGTCTTAGAGAACTCTTTGATTAGATCAAAACAGAAATGTTAAAGATAATATGGACAAGTCAAATGATTGGCTTATGCCAACAATAAGATTATTGGATTATTGTCTTTACAATTTTCATAGCATTACAATAGACAACAGCAATACAAATTAAAAATAATAAAATTTTTTAACTGTGATTTTTTTTAAAGCAAATAGGGAGTCCCTTAATTTAACTGATTGAATTGGTATGGCGTTATTGGATAATAACCCTTACCTTTCTTTCACTTTATAGTGACTCTTGGAAGTAACATTGTATTTTTTAAAATGTATATAAATCTAGAAAGAAACATTTGAATACCTACATCTGGGATTGACCTGGGTGGTTTGATTGATAGCCTGAACCACATAATAGATTTAAGTTATTACACAATTTGTAGATACAAAAATTACAAATATGTCAAGTCATATGTAAATAACTAGCTTGTTACAGGGCAAGGACAAACTAGACAGCAAAATTAAGAAAATAAAAAAAAATATAAGAGATTTAGTGTTGAGAAATGAATTCAAGGAAGTTTTGAGAAGGATTTATATTTTGGTGTGTTTTCATTCTCAGATAATCAGGCATTGTTATGGAGCTTTTACTCAAAGCCCTGTTCTATAGATCTTAAGAAAGATAAGCAATCCAATGTTCCTGCTTTATGCGGTGGTTTATAGTTGTTTTTTTGTCTGATCATAAATACAGGCAAACTACATTCTAGAAAGCCATTAATGATGTAATATTACCGGGTTGTTAATTATTGCAAAATAATGAATATCGTCGAAAGCCACTTTTGATGTAAATCAAACAAAGAAAGAAAACAAACATCTTTAAGAGAACAAGAGTACATGTAACAGAGCATAATTGTGGGAAGTAAACTTGGCAATGTTGACAGTATGTTAAGGGTTTTGGTGAATGAATAATCTATTGATTGTAGTCAGAAATAGTAGGGAAGATATCGATAATACTTGTTTGTTTAGAGGCAAGTATGTACACACGACCACTGTACGGATTAAACAGTGTCAACATTGAGTGGGGAAACAGGGTTCATTAAACCGAAGACTAAGAGCTAATCATTGTACGGAACTCCCCTTTGTGACCAGCATCGTTCAAGTTCAAAGTCAGTCATAACAGAGTATTAGGGAATAAAAGGCCCAGGACAAAGCCAGCTCTTTCTACAAGCTACTTTATTAAATCATAAAAGAAAACAGCATTTTGAAATGTTTGTTCTGGGACTTTGTTGATAGTCACGGTACAGACAGCTTTATCTCTTGCAGTTCTCTAATAATAACCTGCTGTCCAGTCCACCATTAGGGTTCCTGTGTGAGCGACTTTATACATGTATTTTGAACGAATTTTAGGTAGTGCCACATTATGATTTCTCATAATGACTGAGCATATCTGTCTCTTTTGTGTGATTGGTATCTGACGCCACTGACACTCCACCACATCTCACTGCTCATATTACATCAGTTTAATTGGAGTGACGCCATGCTCAAGCTTTTTTCAGGCTACAATTAAGGCTATTTCCCTGTCTGATTGCCTGCAAAAGCAATGGATTAGGGACACTTTTCTAGTAAAGTGCCTATCAGGAAAAAATCTTAAACTTGTGCAAAGTAAAACTGTAACTAACAGCGCTATGCAAAATATGAAATTTAAAATATGGCCATGTTAGTATGTACTGTTTGCTTGATTTTGGTTCACGCTTAACTCAAAGTTAATTCACTCATATAATAGCATGCCCATATGGTGAAGTAAATCACCTTCAACAACAATGGTAACATAGATGATACCACTACTAATTGGTTTCCTGATGCCCCTTAGCTCAGAGGGCACAAAGGCACAGGAAGCTCCCACCGACAACTTGCAGTTGAACTTTATAAGTTTAGTTTTGTAATGAATTGAGCATAGGAACAACAACAGAGATTAGGTTTATGCTCAAAATATTTTAAATAAAAGGGATGTCTTAAATGTATGAATAAAAAATACTGCCAACGAAATATCATTTTAACACCAACAAAGGATCTACGACATTTATGAGTTTGAAAAATTGTCAACTAAAAGTCATTTTTACACCAATGTTATCACACAATAAAGGATCTAGGACATTTATAAATTAAAAAAATTGTCAACTAAATATCATTTTTACACCAATTTTATCACAAGAAAATAAATAACAGATTTTACAACATGGCTGATTTTGTATGGGCATTAAATGTGACAAGTAAACATAAAGTCTCAACGGGATACAAAATGAGTGGGTAAATTTCCATCAATCATTGTTTACTGACATTATATACAGCTTTTTATCGGATAGATGTCTCCAGTTTTCAACAGCACTGTGCATAACTGCTACGGGCCATGTCAAAACCCAGACACAAAATCAATGAACGATATGTACAAGTCAGAAGCTATTCGCCCTCTTAAAGCCAAAATTGATGCCGGATCCTTTTACACCGAGATTAACCCATTAGAAGGTGAAATCTCCATTGTCACTTCCAGATGTCGTATTCTCGGATAACCTTACAAACTTTCACATTGCAACACTGATCTTTTCCTCATTCCTGCTAAGAATTGAGGCGGCACAAAGATGAACTCTGACCTTTGGCCATGTCAGAAAACCTAATCTGGATGTGCCACACCAGCTAATAAGAAACTAAAAACCACAACAAATAATTCTAATTAATTAATCTGGAAGGATGCATGAGAGTTTGCGGTAGGCCTATCCCGGAAATGTTTTTCACACTATATTCAAAGTTGTCCTTATTGCAGAGGTGGGATTTTAACTCTAACAGGATTAAAGTCTCGGGGAAATTTTTTGTTTCAGTACACTACAGGATCTCTTCTAATAACCAAAATTAATAACCAAAATTCCAAGGCACCTGGTCCAAACTGAAAAGGCAGTTCAAAAGAGTTGGTTTGTGAATCAACAGAGGAGATGGACTTCATGCTATGGATAGCAACGGACTAATATCTACTTAACTTAGTTACAAGTCCTGCAGTTTTATTATGTTCTGTCATGGGACCATGTCTTGGCAGAGTTGTTCACTTATTGTACTGCCGAACTTACCTTCAATACACAAAGGTTTAGGTTTACACTGGTTTGTCGCTATTGGTTACCCTAATTCTTCAACCATTTCATCCCCTCTGAGTGTGTTTAGTCGAATAGGTAACATGAAATTAGACCACAAGCAAATTTGGGAAAGAGCGTTATTCAATTATAAATAATTAATATATTATTATAGCCTACTGTATAACTTAATAATTAGCATCTGGGCCTGAGATTTAACAAGTGAGACTGACTGAAAGTCTTATTGTTGCAAAAAAAAACAGGGGGGGGGAAAGGTTGAAGAGTTGGTGTATACAAGGTAAGTTTTTGGTTGCTGCACGCAGAGGTCACAGGGCGCTTTTAATGAGGTTTCTTGACTGTTGTCGACCAACAACACCAATCAAATTTTAGTAAACAAAAGAAATCAGGGTTTTATAAAGGTGTTCATTAACACACAGTTCTTCAAAATAGTTCAAGACAAAAGTGTGATTTTCTTAAATAAATTAATTTGTTCATATTGATTATAATTATGCCCAATAAGTGTCAAGAAAAATAATTATATAAAGATTACATTATTTATTGATTATCCAGTAATATTATTTGCAACACATGGCTATAATAAATGTTCCCTTATCTTCATATCTTGGTAAAATCTTTGTAGACCATGATCCAGGTGTTAGGTGGTTAAAGGGCATTCTGACCAAAAAGTCATTTGATCTGCTGGCAACCTGTTTGTCTGGATTAACAAAGCTACCCGCCATCGATCTGTGAAATGGCGGGAATATCCCCAGCCGACTACCAAACATGTTTGCGCATACTTCCACTGGCTTTCCTTCTGATTTGTTCTTTAGCCTGGCATCATATTCGCCAGCCTAATCAATAGCATAGGCAAAGGAAACTGTTCACTTCTGATAGGTCCAGTATCACAGTTCTTCAAGCAGACAAAATGGATGCTTTGCAAAATAGGCCCCAACTAAGACATTGACAAAACTGTGCGATATGTCGAAACTAAGCTTGTAAAGAAATTTCAATAGTGACAGGAAATTGTATTAACTCAGGATGTAGACTTCGGGGAAATGCCGCGGCCAGACTCACTCTTGTAATCAATAGTGTTGTCGATGGAGTGTAAAAGGTCTAACAATAGACATGATTCTATTCTCTCTTTACTCGGTCTATGCGACTAACTACCACAGAAAACACAAGAGCGGTTAAAAAAACACTACGACAGAGTGTCTGTAAATACTACCATGGTGGCTAACACAACAGAAAAATGACCTTTCAGACAGAATACAAACACTCAGAAGAATTCTTACTTCTTAATTAATTTCCGTGTGATATTTGGCTAAGAATTTGAAGAAATTATTGTAAGAATCATCTAAGGAATATAAATCATTGGAAAAATAATCTGAAAATTGTCTCAGACAAAACGCAAACACTTTGAGATAAATCAGAAAATACTTCTACAACAGATAAAGTATGTTTGTAATTGATTTTTCTTTAAAACACTTTTGGTTACAGACAGTTAAGCTAAGCGTAGATCGACATGCAACTAGCCACAACTCACTCCAACTGAGAAATTTTGATCTACGGCCTCAACGTAGATCGAGCGCGCAGATCGAGCGCGTAGATCGACACAACTCAAAAAAAGTAGGACATGTGCAACTCACTGCGACTGGCTTTTTTCCAGTTGCATCGAGTCGCAAGAGCGCATAGATCGGCATGAAACTGTCTGCAATTAGTTGCATCGAGTCGTGACCCAGTTGCAGTCAGTCGCCGAAACCCAGTTGCAGCGAGTCGGAAGGCCGATCTACGCTAGGCTTTATTGTTATAATGTCTGAGGATTATTGATTTATTGCACAAAAATTTTAGGCAACTTTTTTCTTTTGGCATATTTTCACATTTTCATGCTGGTCCTCAGTGTTCGCCGTCTTCATAATTGTACAAACAAAGTTAACTTTCATAAACTGTAACACAAACATATTACTAGTTTGTATTGTTAAGATTAAGTGTCCGCCATATTTTTCAACACGCTGAATAAAACAAATTAACAGTTCTGTTCTAGGCGTACGCTTCAATAATTTTATGGTCAAATGATTGATTGATTGATTGAACGATGAGCATGTTGCCTTCATACTTTTTTCAATAGAGTGTAATAGATCTAACAATGGACTTGATTCTGTACTCTCTGTCTAGTCTTTGCGATCTACTGCCACAGAAAACACAAGATTGACGTAAATAAAGAAACAATACCACAAGGTTTTCCTAAACACAACAACGAAATGACGCTTCAATCAGAATACAAACTATCAGAGAAATTGTATATTCTGGTTTAGTTGTCCTATGATATTTGGCTAACACTTTGTAGAAATGTTTGCAAGAATTGTCAAAAGGGTATAAATCAGAGGAAAAAGTATCAAAAATTTGTATCTCAGACAAAACGAAAACACTTTCAAATAAATCAGAAAAAAAGCCTTCAACAGATAAAGTGTGTTTGCAATGGATTTTTCTTCCAAACCCTATCTGCTACACAGGCAGCTGTTGTTAGAATTGTCGAGGCACAATCAATCTGTTGCAAGAGTTTCTTTTCGATACCATTTGGTGTGATCTTCACACATATTTACATTTTACACATACATTTAAAAAATAAATTACATTTTACACCTGCTAATATACTAAAGTGATATTTTGGACAGAATACAAACACTGTCTCTCAGAATTGTCCCTAGGGCTAAACCTAGTTCTATTAAAAAGAACTCTGAAGGGTGATATTTATCATTTTGGATTTTGCCATACCCTCATATTCTTTCCTCGGATTCAATTTGTTTAGATTTTTGCGCAACTTGACTAACGCATCATGAAGTGTCCCAAAACTGAACAAATTGAGCAATATAATCATTTTAAACTCCTGGGTTGTGAAGTATCATCATTTAACATTCATTCTGCTACCAATAAATGTCTCCAGTGGTAAATTCCACAGAGTTTGAATTTGTTCATGTAAAAAACACTTACAGAAAACTAGAAGTAGAGAAAGTAGAACGAGGCTATGTTTGTCCAAGGCAATAGGGGTGCATCCAAAACGATGACTAAAGTGGTGACTAAAGTGCAGGAGCAGATTTTTCACAACTTAACGAGTATTTTCACACTATAATCACTTTCAATTTTCCTTAAAGTGAAAATATTGTATGTATATCTTATTTTTCATGACTCAATTTATGCTTGTTCAGTTTTTTTTCTTCTTTATTTTCACAAAACAGAATAAAACTTTGTTCCAGAAGTTCCTGTTCAAGTCAGCTTTTTAGATGCACTCCTATTGACACTGCCATATAGCTGCCAATTATAGCAAATCCAAATGATAAATTTCACCTATCAGAGTTCTTTTTAAAAGACCTAGGGCAAACCCTACTTGTAACACTTTCAAGTCAGAAAATCTTCTTACAATAGATCAAATATCACTGTAATTGATTTTTTTTACAACACTAACTGATAGCCAGACATTTATTGCACAGGTTTCTATTTAAGCCCCATTTGCGTACTTTTGTTATTATAGACATTTAAACATTTTCAGTTTTAGATATTGCAATTTTACAGGGATTGCTCAAGACTTCTTGTAAGAATGAAACCATAGGAAATGCCACCTGACAATTGTGAAAGATAACACAAAATCAAAACACTTCCAGTTATAAAGAATGTTTTAATTGATCTTTCTTTTTAAAACCACCTGCTAGAGACAGCTTTAACATGACTACATGTAAGTATTGTCAATTTATTGCATATGTTTCTATTCAGTAAGATTTGTGGTGGCCTTTCACAAGGAACATTTTAATGTTAAATAAGTTTGAGTTTTGCCAGACAATCTCATTCTTTAATTATGAGCAGACAGGGAATATATTCCAGATGTAAATTATTGTTAGTCAATTTATTTATTGACAGCTCAAGGCTGCTTATAGAATATATATCAGAGTTTTAATTGCATGAAAGTTTAAGGTCGATCTCTGTAGTTCAGTTGGTAAGATCACTGTCCCTGCTATCCAGAGTCTTAGGTTCGAAACCTGGTGGAGGGTGCAAAATTTTCTATCTCTATATTTATAAACATATGTTTTGTTTAATTCAGATCCTACGCCACACTTCATGATACTTCATTCAGATGAAGAAAAAGGGTGAATGTAACCACCTTTTGAGGTAACAGGAGATAGTGACAAGACATAGGATGGGCATGAAGCACACAGTGCAGAGATCACACCTAACACATTGTATGAATATGGCAGGTAAAGCCCAGGGTTCTTTTCTCTTCAGGCGTTCAAATGAAGTGGAAAATGTCCACCCTAAAGGACACCACTTTCACAAACTGTTCAATAAAGTCTTTCCATTCAGACTATTTCAATGAAGTCTTTCCATTCAGACTATTTCAATAAAGTCTTTCCATTCAGACTATTTGGTGATTACGTGGGGGCTTTCTGTTCTGTGGTGCTCTATGGGGCAATGACTATCAGGAAGCTGTGACATCCTGTTTTGAGTTTGGTAACAGTTCTCTATTGTAACTTAGCTGCCCTTGATGTCGACGATGATTTCCTTCACAAATTATGTTAGTGATACAACTTTTAGTACCGCATTAAACCCCACACAAATAAATACATAACCTATTCAGGATCGTTAGTTTCCATTAATTAATACACTTTGAGAAAATCCATGAGGACTGTTGCAGTTTATCTTGAAAAAGCGCTGTCTCAGACTTGCGTAAGTTTCTTCCACTGTTGCAGTGGTCATTATTATTATGTCAAGACAAAATTACTTCACCATAAAAACCCACTTTATTAAACCTTCATAATTTTCAATCAGAGTAAAAGTAGTTTAGTAATTGAAAAATATTCCCCCAAAATAATCACATACAAATTTTGCAATCATCCTTCCAATAAGCAATATCTGTAACTAACAAACCATACAACAGAAAAACTGCTTTGAAGGAAATCCTATGGTCGGATTGATTTTCAAAGTGCAGGAGAATTGTAAAAATATTAATTGCATGCTTAGCCAGAAGACACATTGCATCTGGCAATAATCTAATATCTGCAAAATTCCTTTTTTATGAAGGAACATCGCATCTGCACTTAGTTTATTCAGCAGATAGTTTCATGGATATTCATACTAGAGGGTAAAATCTGAGATCCCAGAGGCACTTGTGAGACGTCTCCTTATTTTCAAATTCCTTTGTTCTCGGCTCAAACTTCTAGAACAATTAATAGGATAATGGAAAAGACTATTAGAGCGATCAGTAATGTGGAGTGGAAGAAAGACGTGAAGGTGAGATCAGGGAGAACCTAAAGGCTTTAATAAAGATCTGACCGAGGAGGTCTCATCAAAGGGAAACTGTGGCACTACAGTGATATATTTACACAAGTGTTGTAAAGTTATGTAACTAGCGAGCATACAAGTTCTATACTGTATATTGTGACAGTTGATCTGTGTATGGATCATCTTACACTCACATTAAAATATGGTAAATTTGAGTTTTATGTTTGATTGAGGTTTAATTCAAGGTTACTCAAGGGTACGTACTTGAGGGTATTTCACTCCTATGACGGCGTGCCAGCCAGATGGAAAAAGGAAGCCACCCTAAACAACATGGACAAGTTAAGTTTGTTTGTTTGATTGGTGTTTAACGTTGTACTTAAGATTATTTCACCTATATGACGACTTATTATTAATAATTATTAATTTGCTGTGCCGGTGAATGGTCAAAAACAGGGAAGAAACCTCGTAAAAACCAACACAGGACCTCCGCAGCCACCAGAAAACTTCCCTTATATACCTAATGTCCACATGGGGGGGGGGGGGTCAAACCTATTCCGGTATAGTGAAGGGGGCTCCAACGCTCAACCACAGAGCCACGGCGCGGCCCCCCGACAAGTTAAGCAATAAGCAGCATATAGAATTCATGATGTGACAAGTTGATTTGTATGCTTCACAGGTATTAACATAATTAAGAGTTTGATTATACGTAGCAAAGATTAATGGCTGACAGACAGACTAAAATTTCTATGGCAGATACTGTTGATCACATTTATGTTAATATATTTTCAATAACATATGTTAAAATAAGGCAATTATGTGAAAAAGTTAATTGTAATAAATCAATAATCAGATGATCCAAACAAACAAAAAAAAGTTTATTGCTGAGTTATGTAACTATAAAGCTGAGTTGCAAGTTGCAACTACTTATTGTGTGAGTAAATCACACAAAAAATCTAAAACTAGTAATTGTGAAATCAAATCAGCCGACACAACAATTAGACAGTTACGTAACTAATATGTTGAGTTGCAACTACATGTATATAACAACTACTATTGTGGGAGTAAATCAGCGAGATACACCAATTAGACAAGTTATGTAAATATAGAGCTGAACTACAAGTCTACAAGAAATAGTTTATCTTAGGAGTATATACATTTTATCCACCAATTAAAAAGACAAAACAGATGATTTTGACATCAGTTACATAGATGGTACAATACTTTATGATCAATCCCAAGCTTATTATAACTTTATGTCAGTTTGCTTTTTAATATATTGCATCCTCTTATGTTCAACTGCTGGCAGTACTGTCATATGTCACAATGTTGTCAGTCCATATGCATGACTGTAATCAGATACCAGGAATTAGTCCACATTATCCATCAAATACTACCTATAAATAGTCTTTGTTAGTTGGATTGGGGGTTTATGCTGACTTAAGATTATTTCTCTCATATGATGATGTGCCAGTCCAATATATGAAGGTTTGTTTGTTTGATTGGGGTTTTACGCCATACTCAAGGTTATTTCACTTATATGATGGCGTGCCAGCCCAATAGGTGAAGGAAACCTCCCTCAATGGAGACCGACAACAGACAAAGATGCCACTTGACAAGGACCGGTCTCAAAACAGGAAACCACAACAGCACTAGGGTCCAGGGCACCCCCACTATATATAAGAGAGTCATGAATTCTTAACTCCTATCTTGAAAGGAATTTAGTCTAAAGAAACTATAAACATAATGCCGACATTCTAAATCCTACTCTACATACGGTATGATTTTTAGTACATGTAAACAAATATTTGTTTAAAAAAAATAAATAAAAAAAATGATAGGACGAATACTTTTTTTGCTGTCAAGCTTATAACACCAAACAGAATAGAGATTTCACATGGTTTACAGGTTTGGGAAATGTATTGTAATTGACAGTTTGAGTATTTTTCATATACTGTTGTTTGGGAAAACAACTATTGATGAACTAGTTATTTTTAGAGTTCCATGGTAGTGTAATTACCAATTAAATCAATTTATATTTACACAAAACTCAGCCTTAATATTAGATTTAAATACACTATACATCACTGCATTATCGGCAAGTTTCTGTAACTAGATATAGTGTTACTGATGCAGCTCTTATCAACCATACTTCCACGCAAAAACAATGATAGATTGATTCAACAGAAAAATTTGCAACATTTCTGTCATGCCAAAGTTGTCAGTAGTTAGCTAGATTGCAATAAAACTACCCACGCTATCACTAATGTCAAAAAACATCTTAAAAAATCAAACAATCTTTTTTTATTAAATTTTTTTTTACTCAGGAAGAAAACGACACATTTGTCAATCAGTTTGAAAAATATCGGGCATTGGATAAAAGGAGCAATGATGAGGCTTCTTGAATTCCTTCTATTTCAATATATAAACCATTTATTTCTTACTTCGTTTTAAATAAATAATAATAATGATAATAATAAATAATAAATAAATATATTAATAATGAAAACATTTTATACTTTAAGTTATTATTTATACAAAACTTAAATGCCATCATTTATTTGATAAATACAAAATATCTGGTGAGTTTTTATCGATTCAAAAGTAATTTTGCCCCCAAAAATACAAGTTGGATAAACTTTATACTGAAATGATGTTTTCTCTATAAGATTTAGATATTCAATAAATTATGTGCAAAAAAACAAACAAACAAGCAATTTGCAAATAAAACCATTGTTCACATTTATTTGATTGAGGTTGGTATGCAAACAACAAAACAGGACTTAAAGTGTTTTTCTACGCCTGCGGTTCAATGGATGATCATCGAATCGTAGCACGAGTAGTTACCGTAAGTGAAAACTGATCCATCAAAGAAATAAATGAAAAAAGACGTCTATTTCCTTCAGTCAGCAGGTAAGCTAGACCAATGAATTGGTATTAAGATTTGAAGTGAGACACTTCATTTCCTCCTCTAGCATTAGAGAGCTACACACTGCCAATCTCTGCCAGGGAAATTAAATGTTACTTTATTACAATGAACCTTTTTTATTCACACCCAGGTTTTTTATTTTATAAATGTTAAAATTAAACCAAAGGACATTGGAAAAAATCGCATTAACCAAGGCATTAATCAAATTATCTTGATCCGAAATTCTGGAACATAAAAAAAAAGGTAAAATAGAGGAGAGGTTCTGAAAAAAGGGCAAATTAAAAGTCCATTTGTTGCAGAATTTGATTTCACTGCTCCCAAATCAACCTAAGTTCAATTCAGTTCAGTCAATAAAAAAAAGGTCGGAAAGGGTTCACATGCAAGAATTTTGAGTGCAATTTAAAAATGAAAGTCATCACATTTGAACACACAGTGATTAATAATTGTGAGTTATTGTGTGTACCATCTCTATTTATTTAGAGAGTATTTATTTCAAATAAACATAGTAACAAGATATACTATAATAAAGAGTCAGGAAGTTAATTGCTTTGACGTGAATGCCAAATATGCACGTTTATGCCTTTATTGCCGAAGATAAACAAAGTTACCTATTTTGTCAACATAATACCAGACATTTCATTCCCAGCCGTATTAATATTTCATGGGTTTCTAAACACTATATTTCAAAGGAACATGTGATGATTAAATCTCATTGCAATAATAGAAAATCATCAAAAAAGTCAATCAAACTGCCTTGCAAATACGGTTGAGCAAATATACATGGCATATGATCAACTTAATTAAATAATCCAGATGTGATCACCTGTGCAAAGGTACATAAGCCAGAGTTAATTGATCAAATATCTGAAAATATCTGAAAAAATCAATATACCAGATGCAGGAAAAAAAAATGATTACAATAGAACAATGTTACTCTAAGGGCAGTGTAATAAGTACAGTAAACATAATTTTCAATAATTTGAATTAATATAATATTGATGTTCTGTATTTACAATGATGAGATTTATGGCACTCGTAACAGTTAAGCTAGTATTGAGACATTACACAAATAACAGAGCTTCAGTATGATTAATTTAGGGATAATAAGTACATTTGTTCCACGGAACAGCAATTGAAGACAATGCAAGATATCGTTGAAGGGACCTGCAAGATAATCCCTGTCATCTTAAATTCACAACGTTGTAGCACAAAAATTTACTACGTCAAAATATATGCAGAAAAATCCAAGTAGCAATCGTGCCAAGTTAAGTGCTGATCTGATAATTATCGTCACAGCCATAGCAGTTTATGATTAGCATTGATTGGTGTTCAACGTCGTACTCAAGGGTATTTCACGAACATACCTATGATGCTTAGCTGGTGTGTGGTGGAAAACCGAGGGCAATATGTCGGTATATATATGTCAATAGTGTTTTGACCTCAGTGTTCATCATATTGGAAATCAACAAGCCAATGTATATACATGTAATACACTCAAACAGAATAACATACATGTACTACATACATGGATGATGTACCGGTAGCTAACAGAATTATTACATACTGCCAGACAGCATTAATTCTACAAATACATAATCTTACCTGTTTCGGTTTACTGTTATTCCCCTGGTATGGCGTTGACAGTTTATAATTCATGATGTATCAAATCAAACAGGTAATAAAGCATGAGTTCCTGTCCCAGTACACTATTAAATCAACTCCATCGATCAGATATTATCAATCAGTCGTCTGGTACATATGCTAAGGGAATTCCAGCAATTAGGTCAGGTCTTCGTGACACAACATTTTTTATATTACCCATTTTCCCCCTCTAGTACAATCAATAACCACCAGTACATTGAATCATACTACAACGTTCTCTACCTAGCTTGATGACCAAATAATTATCCATACTGAAAATAGCATCAAAGGAAATACAGAGATTTTCTCAAAACTTCACGCAATCTCTTACCCTAACATATTACAAATTAAGGGCTGATAATTATTTTGGTGCACAATTTTGGAAATTAACTATTGTATACTCTCTGTCAATGCCTAATTGGACTACAGGAGAGAAATGCATGTATATTGATTATGGAACGGATGTGAACGATATACCCCTTAATCTAAATTAGATGCTGTCATACATCATTATTTATTACAATTTACATCCATTGAAAATTTAGTTTTAAAAACACAAATAAAGGAAGAATTGTCTTGATATCTAAAGTTGGAATTCTTGAGCCAATTTAGTGAGCAATTGAAATAATTTAACATTTTTCATGTAATTATATTTTGCATCTTTACTTTAATAACCCACAGGAAAAACTAAAGAACAAAGTCAAGAAAGTTACCGGTAGTGTGATATGTTTTCTTAAAATCCTTCTTTCCAGTATTAAAGCTCTTCTTTCAGAAAGTGATTGAAACTCTGGCTTTAAATGGGGTCTAACTTGGAGAGTCATGTTTACGATGTAGAAAATATGTCAAATTATCACCTGTTTTTCAACAGGTAAGTTTTATCAGCTCCGCTGAGTAAAATAATTCCTACAACATGGTGTCCATCAGACCGCTGGCCACAACTTAACAGCTTCTCAAAGAAAGCTACGTTCAATGGCTCTGTTAGGAATTGATCAATTATTGGTTAACAGTAAAATGCGCTCCAAGCCGTTAGACCAATGCTGTGCCATGTAGCTGGTATTTAGATTTGAAGGTACATTAGTAAAACAGACAGGTATCCAGCTAACTTCTGACCCCTAGTGGTTTACTTCGGAAAAATAAACGATGGTAAATACTCTAGATCTTTGGATTTTGTAATCATTACTTTCGGTTGCCAAGTTTTCAGAAAATACAGTATTTCTTTTAACCAAAGTAATTTTTCTATTATATGAATGTCATTTTAAACTTTATGTTGGTAAAATATTACTTAAATATTTTCAACAGTTTAGAGCTACTTTAAAAATTCAATACATTCAAGAAATCTCTCTATCTCTTTGAAGCTAACAAAATAACATATCATGTTCATAAAGATGACTAGCTCCAGCTTAGGAAATCAAATATTTAGCAAAATTTAAGTGAGGGTGGACCTTCATCCTTTGATGCAAGTATATTTAAAAGTTTTCTTGTATCATTTGTCTGGTGGCAGTGTATATTTCACATGCATGGCAAGGTGCTTGTCACCAAGTAGTGCATCTATGGCTCAATGAGACATTGGAACAAGCTATTATATGAAGAAGCAATCACCAAATGAATAACTTTCTAGAATTTTGAGTGTGTGAATTATGGTTACCCAAAGCCATTGAAGATATATTTGCAAGTCAATATTGCAATATCTACCTTAAACCCTAATCTTTATACATAAAAGGCCTATGTGTAGCTTTTTAATATTCCATAAAAGTATAACATTAACTTGAAGTACAGTATGTCGACGGGAAAAATCCATTACATTTTCAAGGTCATTTGAGGAAAATGTTCCCTAATGGCTACTTGTTTACCAGAACAATGCTTCATTATCATATATAACCCAGAAAGCTTTTATTCCATCAATGATGTATTTTAGGCATCAGTGAAGCAATACACCTGATCTCTGTACATTATAAACAGGAGTACCAAGGTCGTGTTTAGAGTTTTTATATCAAGTTAAGTTAACCATTTACATGTTGTGGCCAAATTAATGGGACTGGGATTATATAGGTTGCAAGAGAAGAAATGCATAATAGAGTTTTTCAAGATTTCAAACTGCCAGTGAATTTTTATGGAAAGTTGATGAAATTACATCCAGTCTCCACATAAAACCAACAACAATTACAGAGGTTATATTATAGTTTCCAAGTGAAGGATTGTTGCCAAATATTGTTGTTCGTCTCCGGTACGATTGTACAAGAAAAATGTGTAAAATTGTTCAAATTATCAAAGTTGTACTCATCAGTGAAGTATTTTGATAAAATGTGGATGGTATCCAGATATAACTAACATCAAATATTTTTAAAAACTGACATCCGTATTTATTTGGAAACTTTTATTAACATTTTATAAACTAAAAGAAAATACTCTGATGAAACTATAACCTAGAAATTAATTTTTTTTTTAATAAATAATAAATACATATAGTATACCATTATATCTGGTATTCAAGAGATCAACCATACTTGTTCCTGGTACAGCTTTTGTATATGAACTGTTACAAATTACTTGTTAGACAATCAGCGAAGAACAAATTGTTTCAAACTGAATGAGTTCACCCTCTGTAAATGAAGATTTAAAATTCGCTGAAAGACATGTGGGTAGAACTAGCATAGTTCTTAATCATTAGTAAATATCTGAAAACTAAAACATGTCTGGATTGTTTAAAACTCTGTTAATAACAGCAATCAAACAAAACTGATCAGATAATGCCGAAAAAAAAAAAATTACCATCTTTTTTATTTTTGTAAGTCATCAAATTAGTGTGACCTTGCAGGTTTTGGACCACACAATGGCAGTGCACTGTCTTAAATGAACTACATACATGTACATGTATTAAAACACAGATGCAAGTGCCCGACTACACTAAACTTATTGTGTGAAATAATGTCATCACCTTGTATGATGGGTTCACTGATCAGACTTCATTTTCTTTTGCTTTCACATAATAATATTCTGCATAAGATATTGATTTATCAGGACTTTCTTTTTATTGCCAAATAAAAGCAACATCTAGTTGTTGGTGGGACTTTATTAAAATCTTCCCATAAAGCAATGAGCAAAGGTAGGCAGCTTAAGCTAATACAGATCCCATTGTTCTGACCAATTTCATTATGAAATTGCTTTATTGTTACTGAAAGTTTCAATTAAACTATTGTAAGTACAAATCCATACTCAAAACAAAATGACAAAAGACTTCGATATATTTCAAAATGAATGGTGTCTTTTCTCTGAAAACAGTATCCGTATTAAACAATTTTTCTTCAACCTTTGCCTTAAGATTTAAAACATTAGCCAAAGTTTAAAATAAGTTTTTCACAATTTAGTTCCAATAGAAAGAAATTTTCCTTCAGCGGTGGTAACATATGGATAAGATAATAAATAATGTACAATATATTGAGTTAAAAAAAACAGACAAGAAAAAAAATGTACATGATATAAAGGACAGTGGATCTAATATATATATTTTTGTAAAGAGTAATAACACTGGCATAGGGATATCGACTAATTAAAACCGATATATCATCATCATGTTCTAGATAAATTCTCAGAGACAAGGTTCTGGATAGATCTTAATCTGAAGAACAGGTAATAAGAGTTATATACTTCTCTACGTTTATAAGAAAAAAATATATATAATTGATTAAAGGTCAAAAGTATGTAAGACAGCAAGGAATAAAAAAGATATAAAAAACTGTAATAGTAAAAAAGACATGCCGCAAAACTGGATAAGATATAATAAAAAAAGACATGCCGCAAAACTGGATAAGATATAATAAAAAAAGACATGCCGCAAAACTGGATAAGATATAATAAAAAAAGACATGCCGCAA
>JAVFBZ010084061.1:0-23066 GCA_032466195.1 Katharina tunicata | reverse complement strand
AACATAGGAACAACATGTACACAGGGACATGCGTATAAAGTGAACGAACAGCGAATGCATTAAACCTAGTTAATACTAGACATAGATGCCGTGCAGTTGGTAACGGTTCAAGCTAACTTCAGTTAAAATTATAAGGACGCTATAAAACGCGAGTTTAGCAAAACGACCATTTGCAAAATATAAGCATAAGGCTTGACAAATCACATCTTCTTAATTTAACGAAAGAAGTACGAGTGTGCTATTAAACAGGAACTGCAGGGGCACAAGTAAGAAATAAATCGCTTCTTTTGTGACACGCGACACAATCGCCGTCATCTTGAAATCATGAAGTCGAAAAAACATTGCACTGCGTCAAAATATGCGCAATAGTACAAACAAAAATCCTGTCAGGTTTCGTGCAGATCGGATTGAAATTGGCAAATTCTTGGCATTTTAAGACGCCGCATTTTTAGTTCAGTGGGAAAGGATAAAAAGGTACCACTAGAATACAAGGTCTTGGGAATAACAAAATATGCCTGTTGGTAATTATAAGACACTTGCCGCTGGAGAACCAGAAATCATTGGTAGTTTACTTGCAGAGTATCAGATCCTTATTAATATAATTGAACGCAGATGTGCTTTGCGATGCTCGAATTCTTCACAACAGACGAGTTGTCGCAGTCCAAACAGCACTGGACACTTTGCCGTCAAACGCCTACGAGGGCATGTTGTCTTAACCCGGCACTCCGTACATTCAACGGTGAAACTGAATACCATGGGGTTTCAAAGGCGTTAATAAGTCGCCTAGGTTTAGTTGACTGGGTCCTTGATCGGACCCTTCTCAGCCCGGAGCCCATTGATATATATGTAAAGTATTTCTTTTGTATATTTTCAATACACACGGCACTTAGCGCGTCCGAGCAATTACGCAGTTGGACACATTGGTCTCTGCTGACCTTGCGTCAAGAGTGGCTCGTTTCTTTCGCGCCAGCACAAGGCAACTGCTAACAATAATGTCACTGTTTTGTCCTTTAAGACTAAGCATATTGAAGTCTTGCAGATGTCGTGGAGTGAAATCATAAACAGTCACTTTGAGTGTCGACTTCTTCTTCTAACGACACTTTATCGTAAATGCAATTTAAGTAGACTCTGCGATGGTTACCTTGGACGTCGCAGCACTGTTTCAAGTCAGAAATGTCAACAGACGCAATAGGAGCAAACTAGGTGAAAGTCACGGATGCGTGGTCAACCCGAGTGGTCAGTCACTTGTATCTAATGCAGATTGATGTCCGAATTGTCCTGACGCGACACGAACTGTCTGCTTGACCACGCTTGACCCGTTATCAAGAATAACACACGGGCTGAACTGACCACTGACATGTGGTCAAACCGTATTGTATAAAGTTTTCCCGAGACCTGATATTATCAATCATACAAACTTAACTATATAAGTGGCAGATATACACAGGACAATGCACGGATCGTTTAAAGTAGCAAAATATATAATTGGCAAGCGACGAAACGTTAACCCGTTATTTTTGTATGTGAGGACAAAACAGATCACGAACTCTAAATTATTTGCAGGAGCCATTATTGTGTCCAAATAGATTTTAACCAATAGGCCTACGTTTTTTTTTTTGTCATGTTTTGTTCAAAGATGTTGTTATTGTTTTAAATACCGTCAACACCGTAAATAAGGAGATACATGCATACCCAGTTCATTGGCATTTTAACGTATGGCCAACAAGACTACGTCATGAGTTCCAAGAGGGCGAGGAATTCACAAGATTATTTTGGATGTAAAAGTAATATTGGGCTCAATATCGAACAAATTAACCCTCGGCAATTTTAATCAACGTCAATGTTTTGTGTTTGGTCTGCCTGACCTTTTCGGTTAATTGACATTTGATATTAACTTCGGTCTAAGCATTTGTCCAGTTATCACAATTATATCAGCTGACCGGAATGAATGCGTTTCTTTTAAATGCCAAAAAACACTTCACTAGTCCACGAAATTGAAGCAGTTGTTACCTTACAATGTTTTTCCTTTCAAAGACAAACCCGTAATATTAAATATTTACCCTTTACCAGCTAAGAGACATCTGCGAAATCATGTAAAACCCCTCCAAACCTTACGCATCCTTAAATACCATCCACCCTCGCCTCTTTAAGACATCTTGACCGAATTGGAAGTTTGCATCTAAATACCACAGCCATACACAACCTATTCGCAAGTCAGTGATATTTCAAGCATGGTTGCCCTTAAAGCTTAAGGCTTACAGGGGTAGGCCTACATTTAGACCTGCAAGTCAGTGAACGCTGGTTTAATCCTAAAGCGTATGTGGTGTTCAAAGTTAAAACCGACTGGAACTATTTCAAGAATTGTTCTTTTGTGCGGAATCAATATTTGCGTTAGGAATTTAATCCAAGCGCATTTATATTTGCAACACTCATCGATCTTTTTCGTATTTGGTACACAATGAGCAGATTGATAGGCGCTAAGCTAACAAAACGATATACGATATCACTAAATAAGATTTTAGTTTCATACTTTTTTCCACAATGGCTTTAACAGGACACCATACTTTAGAAAGGGCGCAAATAAAAACAATGGTAGAGATAGGATAGATTTTTTTTTATCAACTAAGCTCCTTCCGTGACATTTTTTGCAAAGGTTTTTCGACTTGTAGTTTTCTGAAGCGGAGCGATGTTAAAAATCACAAAATAAACAGCATATAAAATATCTGACAAAATGAAGCACTTATAATTAAATAAAAGGACGAAAAGCTATACGTGTTTTAAATGCTTTTGTTATAAGGAATGCAATAAATGTTAGCTTTGAAAGCCGTAAAGTGAACATACCAACATCCAACGGAGGTTAACTTTTATGAAAGGCTGAAATATAGTTAGGTTATTATGAAGAAATAACGCCTTATTTTTTTGTTAAATATTTCGTTTCTGTACCCTGTCGAACGGGTCTGTCCTACCTAGTGTTGTTTCATTACAGGCAATCCCATAAAGTTAGGCTTTAACATCTATCTAATTATACGAACATTATTAGAAAAAGCCTGCCTTTCGAGCTCTTTTTACTAAACTGTTTTTAAACACGTCACAGATAAGAAGTATAGAGTTGTTTCTAAAATAAACATTCACGTAACCGAGTCTTGAGCAGCGACAAAAATTCTCTCGGCATTTGGTGCTGTTTTCTTTAACCATGTCGTCTTTCCGTTCGTCGAACGAGGTCACCTCGGGTAACATTAAAGAACCCTTTGTGAATTAGAACTTCGGTTGATTTTCAGTTTGGATATTTACACGATATCCCGATCAAATTCAAATCTGAGAATAAACACCAAAATTCACAGAACAAATAACCATCTGATAGTCAGGTTTTCATAAACAAGATATGGGTCGAATTTAACAGATAAAATTCTTGCAGCGCTGCAGAAAGGATTATATCAATGTTTAGAATTATTTTAATGTAGCATGTTAAAAAAATGACATATTTTACTTGCTGAAGTTGTGAGCCATTTGCGGCCGGCTTCGGCTGTGCTGGAGTTAACATATCAGCCAATTAAACGATAAGTTATAACAGTTTAGACATGAATAAATAAGAAAAGAGGCAAATCACATATTTTGTAATTTCATCGGGAAATCATAGGGCACACAACTCATCTGTTGTGTGGCAAATTGTTTTTCACTCGCAGGTCATTGTGTTCCAATCGGCCAAACCTCGCGTGATTTCTCGTTGTTTCACTGTCATCACTTAGCTCGGCCGTGATAGGTGTATGAATATGTATCAAAATGGTACATTTTGTTCGCCGGAAGCCTATTCACCGCCGTATGGACAATGAACACGTTAAAATATAGGTTAATAGAACGAATTTCATACGGATTTAGATGCACAATATTTAGTTTAGGAGTAATTATGTTCTGAATGTAAATCAAGTGAAAACTGTCTACATTGGCAGTTTGACCCACAGGCTGTGAAAAAGTTTCGGCCAAAATGGCGATGATCGTATCACGTCCGAGATGATGTGCGCAGTACATTCGATGGCTTCCGAGCACATTGTGTTCTTAGCCATTGGTGACCCGAGCAAAGAGGCAAAGTACATCCCTTGTAACATGGTACGGGGCATCCGAGCATTCGAGTAAAAACAGCAAGGGGAACACGAGCAACACAGAGTTAGATTTGGTATAGTCACCGAGAGCAGGTGTATGTAGTATAAAGTTACTGAATAGTTGTATATATAGAGGATAGAGACTAAATCAAACACGAGATTTACACGATGGTTCATTTGCAAACTATGCATGTATATTGCTCTCTTTGTTTGGTTGATGTTTTAATACCTAACTTAATATCATTTAACACCCTGTTGATTAAAGCTTGTTGACTAAATGAGTTAAAACATTAACTGGGTCGCGTTACAAATTCTGCACTTTTAAAATGCGATATAATTGAGTAACGGAAATGTGCTTAAGTAGAACGTTTCTTAAATGCGCATGATAGGAACAAATTTCGAATCTTCGGGTTGATTCTTCACGAACTTTATTTAAAAACAAATAGGGTAAGTATAACAAAGCGACAACAAAATGAAATGAGCACGCCATCTTGATACACGGAACGGACCGATTAACCCATCTGTCTGCCATATGTTGTCGAAAGCAAAGCTGTATCACTTAGTATTATTACAGTAATGAAAACTGTCATCCCAGAGCTGTTATAGGTCCAAAGTTCGAGTCAACTTCCCAGGGCGAAGTCTCTAGTAAACTATGCGGTACAAACTGTTAGTTCTGATATGATCGCTTGTGACGGGATGCCGTATACCTGAAAATAGCATCATTGGCAGCAAACTAACATCAGATACATGGATAGTGAAACATGCCCTAAAGTATCCCATTCATCTTGCCTTCGTTTGTTTTTCTTTGATTGAGTTTGTATGCCTTAATGACGACATGCCAGCCAGTGCAAGGCTAAGGAAACCGCGGGCAATAACACAGAAAATAAACAACACAAGGCTCACAACAAAAAGGTACAACAAATGGGCGCCGTTACTGATAAATAAACTGATGAACTAACCTCCCGAGATTATTTTATAATCCAATTAAGTTATACTTATCTTCGGGCTAACGCCTTCGGTTTGATATAAGTATGGGCAATGTAGAATTTAAATATGATCATCTTACACATTGTAATACAAACCATGTTTGTTTGATTGATTTTTAAAAATGACTTTTAGTGTCGCTACCAAGGGCATCTTACTGAAATGATGTTGCTTTGATACCTTGTCAAACCACCCCTAGATATTACAAGTCAGCCCCCATCATCTAAACAGGAAGGCTATTATTGTATGGCACGAAAGTGCTAATGAAGTCCACTGACAAATGACTGAGCCAAGGAGAACTCTTCTCCACAAACTAAAACTTTTTCCATAGTTCCATATTTACGATGTAACTTTATTGAAATTTGTCTCATCTGCCGAGGAGTATTTGATCACTGCACACTATCGCCATGTGGTAGCAGTGTGCATAACGTAATCTTTAGCGACTAAACCAAATGGGACACATTTGTGACAGTCGTCGCATCTGAACTGTCTCAAACACCATGAGTTTCAACGTAAACCATTGCTTGTCCTTTTGAAAGAATAAACGAATTGTAACAAAAAATAATGAAAGAGTATTATTGTTTTTCATTGCATGAAAGGTTCTATTTTTGCGTCTTCATTGAACGAAGTAATTAATGCCGATCCAGAAATACGCGTTTTTCTCGCCCGTATTTTCATGTAATCCTTTCTTGGCTCAACTCTGTCAAAATGAAACAGAAAGCAGCATGACGACTTGGAACCATATGTTGTATACAAGAAAACATGGCCTATAGTCGGTAGACTTATTGTACTTAAGATTCACTTTGCACTTTGCTTTACAGGTATAAAGGTCAAAGGTGAACCTAGTCCACCTCGTGTATGTGTGAAAGAATTAGCCAAATGGACCTGGCCACCATAGTGAGCACGTTTCCTGCGTCTACAAAGATCATGAAAGGCAAAACAGGGCTACATTCGTCGACAATCCTACAGACAGCATATGGTCACCCTTTCCAGCGGAAATTGGTGGATTGTCGGCCACAAGAATAAAGAAAAGAATAATTCAGCAAGGTTTGGTGTGGTTCATATTGCAGAATCTAGGCCATTGTACTCTTGTTCCTAAAAGCATCATCCCATCTTTAACGCTCCTTGTGCAAGTACGGATGTATTACTAGCTAATATGTTCATGCCATGCAGAGCTAAGAGCGTAGGCCGAATTTCAAACTGCTAATTTTTGTAATCAACATTAAATAAAACTGATGTTTGGGGCCATTTTGAAAAGAAAATGTATCTAGTACATGTATCTAGGCCGAATCATCGCTTATCAATATATATACCCAGAAGTTGAAAATCCATCTTAGTCATGTCTTTGTAATGTACCCAGCTTCTAAATGCCGGTTTAACAAGTTACGAACAACTGTTACTCAGTAGTCACCGGAAAACTTATATACTTAAGGCCCAGAGGGGGAATGAAACCTATTCCAGTACATGAGTCACGGGACTTTGAATTGTCTTCCATCATTTGTCTTGGATCCACCAAAAAAGTTGGAGTAAAAAAGCTTATTTTAAGAAATTGATATATACTCTTTCGGGTGTCAGCCGTGAAATGAAATAACTAATTTGACTCCCATTGGCCTATGGTGGTGTATAATTACCACTCTGCCAGGACACGAATTTTAAAACCTGCTTGATAGGTCTATCTTTTCAGACTGTTTTCATTTTATACGGTTTCTTCCCCTTTAGATGGACATTTTCTTTGGGACCAAGCAACTGTCGCCGATGTTATGTTTATATGTGAACAGGCACTGACCCTTACGGTAAAACATTGGATCCAACCCTGGCTCAAGGATACGTACCGACTAACGCGCTTAAAGAGTAAGTCTGCTTTGTGTGTGCACTTCACAATTCAAGCAGACGGGGAGGATGGGATATCATGAAAGCAGTATGCTATGTATGCAACTTCGTTATAACACAATTAGCCCTCTGGTTCGTGGCAGAATGTTTCCAGATTATATTCATGCTTTCGTTACAGGCACTGGAGGAACATTATCTTCCCAACAGCGATAACACTGAAGTGACTTTTTGGTTGCTTTAGTCGCCATCTTGTGTTGGGATACACTGCTGTCATATTAGTGAAATACCCTTGAGTACGGCGCTTAACATCAATCAATCAATCAATATAACAGAATTACGAAACCACTGGTTTTATGCATTTGACACACAGATAGTATCGATTAGCGTAACGTTGTGCTGTTACATGTTTTCTATCTTTTAATGATTTGTATGTGGCGTAAAAGTACTAACACAGTTTTAGAAATTGTAGACAATGCGAATAATTAAACGTTAAACATTTGTGTGTGTTAAATGTTATAGTTTACGTAACAGCTGTGACACACTGTATCGGTATCTGAGACATAAAATTGAACATATATATACAAACAGCTTTTGTTTTTATAAAATAAAAAATGTATATATAAACAAACAAACAAACAAACAAGCAAATAAATCATCTTAATTTCTTACGTGTTGCTATACGAACGGTCTGTTTTAATTTATATCGCGTCACAACCGTTACATATGTATAAAGTGCATTGATTATAAATGTAGTTCAGTAAATTGAAATTTAGTGTAGCCAGTTCAGCGTTGTAAACTGTTTTCACGACAGGACCTATTCCAAACACACATGCGATAACCCTTTCCGGCTCCTTTCATGAGTTTAATTCTATGTCAAGAGTAGAAATACATGTGCCTAGAGAGAAAACGATGTAAATCTAGACAGCTGTTGTCAGATGTACACCTAATACATAAGAATTATACAGGTAAAAATTCTGGGAGTAAAGTTCAAAGGTGTGGCCCACCGAATGATTATAGAGCTAATGTGATAAACGTGTTATACGAAGAGGTATCATCAAATGATAAAATATACAAAAGTGGAAGTAGCTTTCTCAGCAAATAACGCACAAAAGGCGCGCGGTTCGAGATCTAAAGGGACACAACCGCATCGTTAAATTAGGATTCGATAGTAAATTTGTACAACATGTTTTAATAGTATACAATGTAAGTGCGTCTGTGTCAATACAAATGTACGCCTACTACGCATTCCAAGGTGCGACATTAGCGAGCGAGTATGTAAAATAGGGCAAAAATGGTTTAAAGTGGAAGGTATGAAATGTTGCTCCATCAATGATATGTTGCTGCCTCGTTACCTTATTGGCCTTATGTCTTTAATAATTTAAAATAATTATTGCGGAGGAGACGTCCAAAGACTGGACGTGTTTATTGTTGACAAGGCGGCGAGAGACACGAACATGACTTCAGCAGTTGTATTTGCTAGGTAAGCGGTGTTTCGTTCTTAATGTTATTTCAGTCAAAGGACGTCGTGTGAGCCCAAAGGGTGGAGGTATCGCCATCAACGACATTGGCAATAGACATGGACACCATAGTGCAAAGAAACGTCTCAATACAGGACACCGCAATAAATCGGCTTCCAGGTGCTTTTCGGCCCAGAGGGCACCGAAGCACGGGAAGCTTCCACACAAGCACCAGGTATTCAGTTCGAAGCTGACATTCGATGTTAATTTTTCTGAATATGAATATGTTTCGAAAAAGTTGGTTAATATTATTTTTGACACAGGTCTATATGGCGTCACCTTAAGTACGGAGGATATAAGCTATTCGTATGGTCTCAAAAGAATCACATGGAAACTTACGCCTAGGCAACAATTGCTGACATTATTGAATATACATACATACCTTAGTTAACGAAGCAGAGGATTCCAATTTCTCCTACGATCGAACTTTCCAGTTGATGGTGAAACTTTTTACAATTCAACGTAAATATAAATCTCCAAGTGATGGACCACAAGTTAAAGACAGCACTGGAACCCCTTTGTCCAGAGGTTCAAACTACCGTAGAGGTTCAAACAATCTCAGCCACAAATATGAACTCTTCTGAATGGGTTACAAAAAACAATGTGCTCAATTATTTTTAAAATAACAGGTAATTCCAATGTAAATCGGTTGTAGAGCAGGAAACAATTAATGAGCAGTTAATCAGATTGCCGTGTTTTATACTCCGCATTTACGCCGGGAAACACTAAACCAAACATAGCCAGTATGTAGGTGTTCGGATGACGTAGATGAATTTCCAAGCGACACACACAACTCGGGTGGAGCGTTAGTCAAACCGAAGGGGGTATCCGTGAAGCGATTCTCCGATAATAATACAGCGTGGCAATAAAGATCACATCTAGTAGGTAAATCCAAATATCCTTCAAATCTGTGGGGTCAAATTTTCCTGTCCGTGTGGTCCACGATACCTGCAAAAAAGAATTGAATTAGCGATAAAGCCAAATTTCATGACAGACTTCAAAGGCGAGGTGACATTTCCATGGTCAAGCTTATATATAAATAGACCTGTATATATCAATACAGTTATTAACGGCAACAAGAAGAATTGCTTAATTTTACTGTGGAATTTTGTTGTTTGTTTTTCGGCATTTTCGGAAATATTTCCTCTTTAGTCTAAAGTCGGGATTAAAACGGCAAATGATTTAAATGTATGATCCTATATTGATCAATCTATTAATAGCTTTTAAGGGGTGCTAGAAATAGTGACAATAAGAGACACACTGTGTTTCCGTTTCCGATTGACGTTTCTCAATTCGAATTTGTACATTATTTGACTTTAAATGAGGTTAAATATTGGGTATAAATTGTAAAATAATTGTCACCTTTGTAAACTGTCTGCATTTTGGTTTGTAGTTTTAGATTGCAGAAATTAGGTTATAATCAAGATAAGTAGTAGATACTCGATTCGTTAATATAAAAAGACATTGTAGGCACACAAATTAAACATGTAACATTCACGATTCTGTCTTTGAGCAAGGAAATGTCTATCAATGTTACTATTTCGATCGGTTTTCGACTTTACTTGCATTAATATCAAAGGTAAGGTAAAGTAGAATTTCAAGGAAGCTGAAACAGCGGTTGATCCTTTGTTATACATATACACATGTAGCATCGTTATTTATTAATTTTATCGAAGCTTACTCACATGCGTCTACCTTGATAGGGTGTACTCTTTCCATTCTAGCATATTAGTGACTGTCCATTATATCGCAGTCTGATATATTAGCAAATACGCCAAATTAACATGCGCCTGACAATTGTTTAACCCCTGCGCGAGAGATATTATTTAGCATGTATATCTGCGGGCAAAAACACAACTTCTGTTTAATAGGCGTTATATATGTTTCCTGCTATCGTGTGATTGTCATAAACTTGTATAACACCTGTGCATTACGCCTACTCACATTTAATAATAATTATGAAATAAACATTGACTTACATGTTTGAAATCGAGTTCGTCTTTCTGAAGAAAGCCGAAAATAATACTGTTCGTTTAAATAGCCCTGATGAAAGTATATATTTGACCGTATCTGTCATCTTTGATATGCAGGCGCCTTTTTTTGTTACGGTGTAACTACAAGGGTTTATGCAAGCAATAACGGAAATACGAATTTCTTTATCCGGCTGATGTTTTTACAAGCAGTTAACTTTGTTTCATTCGAATAAACTGTGAGGACAGAATGGGCGATTAAACCAATTTCTGTGACACTGTCAGTAAGCATTGTTTAGTGGTAAAGAAAAGCGCTAACCATGGTGTAGCCGGAAACGTTGGAACCACACAGACTACGACATCGAAAACAAAAATGGTATTCGTGTGACAAAAAATATTTGAGAGCATCCCCACACAGCGAGCTAACCAAGCAACCTGCATCGGTCAAGTATAACATTAGGTAATGTAAACACTCTATAAAATTACCGCTTGTATCTAGAATAAAAATCACTTTTACTTTCTATATATCGATATACATACATACATGTACCCTGTGTTAGATTGTTCGGACTAGCAGATGTTATAATTGTTGTATTTGGGGAAATACGAACAACGCTATAAGCTAAAATGGGATGCACTTGTTAATCAAGTGGTAATATCGTTGTCGCAAGAGCCTGCCGCGCGTAAGTGGTGCCAGCCATTCAACAAGATGTCATTAGATAATTAATATACCTCATTGAGCCAAACAAGGACTTTAAATAGATGACAATGGGAATGCTGGCGGATTATGTGCTATTCCTGGCTGTCAGTCTGAAGCGGGCGTGAGCTTCAGATTACCTGGGGCAAGACCAGTTCCGATTTGGTCAAAGGGGTGAGATACACGAACAAAGACCGAATGCTTTGAGCTTTGTACGGGACGGAACTTTTTCAGCACTAAAAGACAACGCATGGACGCTCAAAGGCTGCGAGCAATTAGAATATGTTCACGATCAGGCTGCTTCATTTGAAGTGAATCAAACGCATATTAATTACCCACCCACGCGCCTTGTTCGGAAGGGAAACGTGAGGAAATAGGGGTTTTCTACAATCGCCACGTTCTTTGCATCTGTTCCCACATATTGTCATTTCAGAACATAAAAGCAATTTTTTTATAATTGGCCTACTTTACACATTCTATCATAAAAGTCAATGATAAAATTTGCAATCAATGCCTCATCTAAAATAGTTTTCGCTTTTTTCGCAAGGGTGTAAAATCATTGCGAATTATTCTAAATCCGCTGCACAGTCTACAGGGGCAGTCGAAAGTATGATGGGATTGCGAAGCCTTGGATGCCATTGCGGATGCGCGCAAGAGTTCCCAGGTTAGTTCGAGCAGCGTTGAGTTGAAGGTAGCTATTATCTCGGGGCGTTATAACAGGGTACACACATAACAGGGGAGAGCAGTGCTGACACTCCCCAGGGCTGAAGTCAACCAGTCACGGTAAGGTTTATTCAGGGACAGTAGATTAAGTCTTGGGCCTAAAGATGGCCTTTGCTTCAAAAGTCACCCTTTTCCTGACCCGTACATTCCAACTGAATGAGCCCCGCCTAAAGTGAATTGTTCTTGTGTTGATTTCATAACAGTAGGCCTCAGAGATCTCTATGTTAGGTAAATATTGCCCCATTTGGGAATATCACTAAGATATACCACAGCCATTCCCGACTCCTATATCTATACTAACATTAACCATCGCGTCTATTCATTAGTCCGGGCTTCCACGTGCTCCAGCTTAAACCAGCCATCTAGGTGCACGTCTCTTAAGTGTGCCAAATGGCATTAGATCAGCGAGTAAATCAGTTTTGTATACTGACAAGAGCATTATAAGTTCTCCAGGTTGGGGTGACTGGGAAAAAAAGAAAATATTCACTATGAGTACACCCAGTACACCTGAGACATAGGGTTCAATTTGGGCAGGTTTTTAAAAATAAATAAATCGGTAATAATTCACTGATCAATTTCGAGTAGCCTAATACACGAGTGGTGTAACTCGGAAAAAACGACAAGTTCATTATGCATATACATCTTTCATCACAAGTGATAAAGTAAAGTGTTGACATGTACAGCAAATAATGACTTTGAGTTGTATCGGAGTTAAGACTATAATCGCAAATCGACATAACCTTAAGAATAAATAATCACAATATTGCTCTATATAATATGCCCGTTATCAAAATCTAAGACTTATATTCTTAGATAAAATGGCCTGTGGAGTGCTCTCTTTGCGTTATAGTAAATGTGCTACAGTGAAACCTGTCTAAACCAAAACCTAGGTATACCGACATCTTATCTAAAGGGACGTTGATGCTTGGTCGGCTTTGCGTCATTTCTATGTTGTAAAATGTATGTAACCTAACGGTTCGCATGTCGTTGAAATGGTTAACAAAACGTTTAAAGCTAAACAGGGTAAGATTATATCGATTATCCATTCGACTGGAAAACCTGTGTTAATGCCTTAGTTTTTACCACTGAACTTTTTGTTTAGCACATTCATATCTAAGCCCCCCCTGGGCTAGTGTCCATCGTCCGTCCGTCCATCGATAGGAAGCAATTAGCTCTAGACACATGTTAGCCAGTATACCCTCCGGACACGTGGTCAAACCAAAATACCTGCCAAATCGTTTGATTGACAGCAATAAATTATGATATATCGAGATCTTATAACTGTCAAAAGGTACATAAGTTAAACAAACAAGTCTGCAGTAACGTGTTGGAATGCGAATTATGTTTAAAACATATGTTTTGTGCGGTTTTCCCTTCGCTCATTTTTTTGCATTGACATATTTTCAGTAGTTTAGTACATAGATTGCAAAACGGGTATGATATAAAAAGATAAGGAATTGGAGATTCCACATCCAGATAACGAATCTAAACAGAAATGAACAATTATGGGACGAAGAATAAATGATGTTCTACAAACTGTTTGACGGACAAACAGTTGGAATTGTGAACATAAGTGGGACAATGTGAAGTTTGTTTTGGTTTAAAAGTTTCTCACATATCTTAGTGCGTCTAGATTATAGCAGCATACCACAACGAATCTCGTATCTGCGAGACTAGTGCAAGATCCTTTGGAAGTTCCACTAAACATTAAATTAAATAGAGTCGGCTAACAGTAATTAAACTTTCTCTGGGCATATAAGTTTTTTTTTTCTGTCCAGGCTTAGAAATTAAAATTCCGCTGTGTCACCTAATTTATAATGCGCACCCTTTCGCAGAAATGAAATGTCAGAAGTTAAATAGTGATTCAAAACATGCGCTGTTTCACTTGTTTTTGTTAGGTCTGAGTCATAGTTGAAGTGTAGGAGTATGTAAGTTTTTATATACCAGTTCTGGGAACTTTGACTTTGTTGGTTTAATAAGTATTCGGAAGACCAGCACCTATACTCCGATGACAAATTATAGCCTCAGAGCTATTGCCAGATAGCTTAGCCAAGCTTAGGGAACGCGAACATGAATAATGGTAAAGGACGCCGAATATAGCCAAAAAAACGAATCGTGCTACGCCCTGATATGTGCATGCATTGAGAGAAAGAGGTCTCTTCTTTGCGTCGATTTCATCAGCTATACAAGGTGACCCTAGCTATGATTGTGGTTCCTATATCTAAGATACATGGCCCTACCTATTAACCTTAAATAATGCTTCTATTCATTTTGGGAACATAGCCATCTAAGCATTGCTTGTAACCAACTTGATTTAATGTTAACAGCATTTTCGTTTTTTTGGGATAACACTCTCTGATACTGAACAGATTCTAGTTCAGAAAAGTTTGCAGGCTGAGACCCATGCGGGAATCGAACCCACGACCCTCAGAGTCAGGCACCGAGTCGCCAGCAGTAACTGTCGGCGGATTAAATGTTCTCCAATTAGGATAACATTCAAGCCATACGTTACCACAGGATACGTGTAAATTGGACACTAATCTTCAAAACACACCTATAAGTGTACACATGTTATTCACAGTGGATCGCTACAAGGTAAAACGTGACATAACTGTCATGTGGTTTTTGGGGGTAGCGTTAAATATCCTTCTTTCGCACATCTTAAAATACCTTTTCAATTTGTTTACATGGTTCAACATGTTTACAAACACGGCGAGCACCGCCAACGGGTCACCCCCAACAACATATCAGTCAGTCTTTGTTTGAAACTATCCACGAGTATAAAGAGAATACATCTGTTCACCTACGGATATAAACAGTTCTGTCCTTATTGTAACATAGATGATACATTTCCGAGAGAACAGCTTGCTTACTATGAAAATGATAATATTCATGTCCAAGTTTTCAATGAAAAGTTGTCTTGCATAACTTATTCATTGCATTACAGGAGACGTATTTGAGTGGTGATAATAATACTCATAACGGTAGTAGAGAAGGTATAATCATGATGATATTGACAGCAAATATAATGATATTGAAAACAGCCATAATGATATTGATAGCAATCATAATGATATTGACAGCAATCATAATGGCATTGATAGCAATCATAATGCTATTGACAGCAATCACAATGATATTGATAGCAATCATAATGATATTGACTGCAATCATTATGATATTGACTGAAATCATAATGATATTGATACCAATCATAATGCTATTGACAGCAATCACAATGATATTTATAGCAATCATAATGATATTGACTACAATCATTATGATATTGACTGAAATCATAATGATATTGATAGCAATCATAACGGTATTGACAGCAATCATAATGCTATTGGCAGAACTTCATATCGATGAAGTATATGATGTCATCGAAAAATAAGTATAATCATATTGAAGACTTCTCTCATTGTTACCCAAAACAGCTCTGTGTTGTTTCTAATATGTACTATTTTTTTTTACTGCTTTAGCAACAGTACATCAGTGTCTAATTTAGTGTTTGACAGTTCAATAAAACACGACACGAATAAATGTAAATCGGAACACACTTGTCCCGTATGTCGCACAGAGCCGGTTAAACAAATACCGTGTTTTGTTTTGCTTGGATTAAAATAATGTCAGTGTCAAATTCAACGCTTAATGTTTGGGTCTAACTTCTGCCACAGTCAAAGATAGGTAACACTTAAAATGTCACTGATACTACGGCTCCGTCAGTTTATGATAAGCAGTATACTAAATGGATTGCGTGGATTGGTGTATATAGGCAGTTTGTATGCCGGGGTATTGGATAATGCGCCACAAATTAGACTTTTTTGTGATTTTATATTGGAGAACACGGAGGATTATCTCAATTGGTACTCTTGTTCTTACATTATAGTAGTTGTGCAAATAAAAATGGCTTTGGAATGGATGTGTCGAACATGCATATAATACGAAGTCTTATTTATCTGTTGTAGAAACGGTAGAGAGATTTAGAATAGAGTTCGCCTCAGTACGAGCCAATCACCCATCTGGGGCGCTTTAGCCAAAGACTAACCCGAATCGTTCTTAAACACGATTCTAGCTACATTGTCGAATAATTCGATTAACGCATGCAATATCCCAATCATAAGTCGGTTACAAGTTTGTTTTGCATTTACGGACGCCAGCAAGCGGCATTCCATTGGACGTCACAGAACAAAGGTTAACTTCTTGACAATCGCTAGTTCAGAATGTAAACCAAACCGCACGAGTTCGACACATATACAATTTGATTTTTAGAGTGACAAGAGCCACTTTCAAGTAGAACATAATATATACCTACATATTGGCAATAATACATGTGAGGCGTATTTAAATATAAACTGAAGACGCGCCAATGGTGATTTCGCAAGGCTTTTATAGAAAATATATTCAAATAAGTTCCGTAAAGCCCAAGGACTATGTTAACCGCATAGTTTAGGAGACTTGCTGTGTTGTATTGAGTGTATACTGCCATATAAAGAGTACAATAATCCCTGTGGTTAACAGTATTTAATACAAATATATATATATAACTACATTTATCTTCGACGAATGTCAATATAGAAACAACCGCAGAAACTGGAAAATTATGACTTTTTAATACCTGTCATTTTGCTAAACTATATCTTAAATCTGCCGCATACGGTCAAAGGTGTAATTTTGTAACAAAATAGATCATGATCTATTTATTTTTAAGCTTGTGTGATCTTTTTACAATAGGAAACATTCCACGCCATAAACTTCTTGTAAACGTACGATTTGTTTTCATTTAGAGCGAAAGGAGATACAGAAATAATTAAGTAATACATCTATAGTACAATAGTAAACCGATGGTATCTTTTGCTAAGGCGAAAATAGGGTCGAATGTCCAATTTTCAGCTCAACATTGAAAGAAACGCTTGTATCAGTGTCGAAATAAATATACCGTGTTTTTTTGTGTAAAGTATCAAGTTTAAATTTACAACTACCTGGAGCAAATTTAAATTGGAAATGTTCATCTTTTCATCTCTAGGGTAAGTTTCGTTTTTGTAATTAGATTATAAATTTGACGTAAAGTATTTCAGGCAAATGGCGGTATGAGATAACATTGTGTTACTCGCGAAACGACCGGTGTGAAATCAGCTGGGTCGGGCCATAAACAATATACGTGACGGTTATTTAAGCAGTGTAACTCCAACGCATAGTCTCGGCATTATTACTATAGATAGGGAATAAAGTTGGGTTACCAAGAGTATAACTTTGTAACAAAAGGATAGCTGTTACTAGCACAATACACGAAATACAGACCTATAAGAAATATATGCCAAATGGACATCGAATAAAACAAATCTCTGTTCACAAGGTTTTTTAAACAACTTACCTATGTCAATAGTGACGGTAAAATATATGACAACTTACCCTTAAATTAATTAATTAGTTAATTAATCCAGATTAATAAGCCTTAATGCGAACGGCGTGGCCTACGGGGTCTTGAAATGAAGCCCAGCGGTCTGTGTAATAAGTAGTCCCGTGGCAAGCACACAAATGCCAAGTAAAATAAGTGACAATCACAAAAATCATACCTCGATAATAAAAAAACATATATAAATCCACGGTCAGCTGATGCGAAGCACATGTAATGTAGTTTTCCCAGGAATCCAATAATTGCATTCCTACACAGGGATTAATACTCCGATTTGTCAGAGGGTTACATAGGGTTACTAGCCGCTTTCAAACTAAACCTCTCTCACACTTTACACAGCTGTCACTGGCTTAAATTCCATACAGACCAGCCATATCTCATGTATAAAAATTGAAGGGAGTCCTCGTAGCGGTTTGACGCACTACGGGGCTCTTCGCTCGGTTCCCCTGTCCCGGATAAGGTGGGCCGTGAACAGCGAGACGTGAAAACGAGTAAACCGTCAACAGTCCTGTTTCGTTCGGAGGCAAACTAGCATTAAGTGGACCTCGTATTTTGACAACTTCTCCGTATGACAAATGATAGCAGATCTGAGGACATTTGAAGTGGAAAATATACCAGAATATACCCTTGCTTAACCGCACGCCGGTACATACACCTATATATAGTTATTTATATGGTATCCCTGATCAACCTTATGTTCTCTGTGCTGGAGTAGACAAATAATAAGCGCCCAGTGCTTATAATACCAACCTTACACTCAGTACACGGCACATTGATAGAATTAATGATCTCAAACATATAGCAAAAGAGGTACTCAGTCTGAGCCTACAAAACCGCCCATATGTTTAGATTTTCAGGGACTCGAAAAATGAATAGTATAAGTATTCATAGATAATGAAGCAGCTATATCCCGAACCAAAGAATTTCAACCCAGCATAGTTACCTTAAATTTATTTATATCCGACCTATCTTAAATTTCCCCAATTATATCCCTGATAATATTTATATACGGATATACGTTCTACTTTTAATGTAAACACGACAGGTATGCTAAAAATATGAAACACTATAAAATGATTTAAAACTCGTGGCCAATAAAAGAAAAATTCATAACGACAATTTCTTTTTGCTCAAAACGGTTGTGAAGCACTGAATAATTTTTGAAAATTTAAATTGTGATAAATTATATAGTGAGGTGTTTGAATTATGATTAAATAAACGACCAAAATTAAAATAAAAGATGATCGAAAATGATTTAGAAGAGTAAAATGTGAAACAGAAAACATGTAATTACGTAACCTTGAATTAACCCCCTCCCCCCCCCAACCCCTAAAAAAAAGAAAAAAAAAAAAAGAAGATAGACTAAAATTGTTGTATTTTGTATAAAAATCATTTCTTATATTCGAACTTTTAGGTCTTCTTGTGAACGGATTAACTAAACTTACTAGGCAAGATGTGTCCGATTGGTACCTAGACTGTCAATTCCGGTGGGGTATATTTGAATTACCTCGACTTAAAGTTCTACGACACCTTCTGCGGTAACACACACATCGCCGTTAAATTCCAATAGGACCGGACAAGTGATCGGTAAAATATCCATGGCTTAACACAAACACTTTCCTAATCTGTTTAGGCTATCTCATATTCACACCACAGGTCAATATCAGAGAAAACAAAATGGTTTTGTTGGCGTTTAGCATTAACCATATGACAGCAGCGACTGACGACAAAGATCTGCTAAAGCAATTCATTACGGAATGGCCATAGAAAACCGGGTAAATAAAACCACTGAAGCTTGTCGTGTATAGGTATGCCGCGGGGAGAATGGCAGGTATTTTAAGTATGTCGCTATACTGACAAGGTAGGCGCTCGTGATTAAAACGCATCTCAACAGATCACTACACCCAAATCAGGTGTAGTTAAATCCAAGAACATGGTGTCAATCAATGACGAATTTGTCAAACATTCGTTATCGCAAACAATGACGTTTTTACAACAATAAAATATTTCGACAGAGAAAAAGAATATTAAGGTTTTACTTAAATCTCAGCTTTCTTGTCAAATAGGAAACGACATATCGTTACCCCTTGCAGAACTCCAGTTTTCATTTTCATCTTATTTTCGAGAAATAATAATGTAAAGCTGATATTGAGCTAATGACAGAGCATGTTCCGTTAATAAAAAAAAAAACCCCAGAATATTAACAAAAACCAACACAAAAACAAATTTATTGCCCTAGAAATAATTTGAAAATAATATACTTTTTTTTTGTGGGTAAAAAGGTATAGACATTCCGACCAGCTATATATATCCCACAAGTTAGGTAATGTGAGATGGGCCTAGCAGCTTGTAAAATACCTGACTAAGTCCTCTACGACAACCGATACAACTGTGTCTTCTTTTGTCGACTCGCATACAAGTATGACTATGCCATTTGCAAACCCGGAGAACAGGTGTTATTTTTCAGGCCGGGATTTGACAAAAAAAAAGAGAAGATAAATCTAACCGTAGTACTAAGTCACTTATTTTCGTCTTGAGTGTCTTCAGTGTTCAGTGTTCAGTGTCTGAAATTGGCTAAGGAGAAACGCGTACATAAACAAAATAGCCTTTGACGTAAGTCTTCAGTGTCTGAAATTGGCTAAGGAGAAACGCGTACATAAACAAAATAGCCCTTGACGTAAGTTACGCGCGTGTGCGTAAAGCCTCCAATCTCGAGCGCCTAATTATGGTCACATTAGCGTGAAGGTGATAGGGTCAAGACAGGTCACTCATAACCCTTAGTTTCCAAAGTGGATAACTGTAAACAGATAAGTAAATCTCCGCCCATCCACCATCGTTTGCACGCAATCACCAGCAAACGTGGTTTTGGCAAAACTTTGGGCAAAATATGATTAAAAGCCACGCACTTCTCCGGTGTCTTACACTATACTTCTTTAACTCCAAGTCTACACATTTGAAATGGATTGATTGCTATATTACTTAACTATATTTTGGTTTATAGTTAACTACAGTGTCTGTTAATACTTTTAAATCTATTCAAATGTCGTTTGCAAGAATGAAAAAAAAAAAAAAAATAAGAAAAAACGATTCGCCTGATAAATAAATAAAAGGGTATATATCCCGGTTATATTTAGATCGATAAAATCTCGTGACTTTCTTGAGGTAAGTGATAGTTACAAGTAGACTGGAGTAGACCTTAATACTGTTAGGGCCAGTATTTTCAAAGCAAATATATCGTGTGTTAAGGTACAAGTGTGAAGAAAATGACATGGTATTTTGGTTAAGATCCACGCGCCTTGGGTCACACCCTACCCTCATCTTAATGGGCACGCCCTGCCGCCTACTACCTGGTCCCCTTGATCTATATCACTACACTATCATTTTCAGTGCTGTTTGGGACCCCCAAAGGTGGCCGGCCAAACATGCACCACCCTAAAAGGTTTTCTCTTAAACGTTTACATAAGCGAAACATTCAAAAGCGTAACCCTATTACCCCATGAATGCAAGTCAAATTCCTCTAAGTCTCAAGCGATTGAGGGTAATCAAAGACCCTTGGAGAAGATCAATTATACTTTGACGGATATGAAGTGTCTACACCATAAATGTTTATTTATAAGACGGCAATACATGAGAAACACGTTGTGGGCGAGAATTGAACGACAATCAAGTAACCGCAATTGAAGTTTATATATTTAATGGCTTTATAAGCGAAGAAACACTATATGCATTGATATCGATTAGTAGTTCGAAATTGAACACGGGAACTCTGTCTTGTAGGGCCAGTGCCATTATTATGGTTGGTAAGTTTCATTGTGGAAATCTAGTACTTCGATACAAAAGCTACATTCCTTTTTTTTTTTTTTTTTTTTTATAATTTCAGGTGTTTGAATTAATTATTTATTGTATACAGTTCAACAAAATGTTTTTGATTTTGCAAGACGCTTTTTTGTTTGGAAAGAGCGTGAAAAGGGATTTATACGATATAAATAGATGATTTTGCGCGGTGAAGTTTAGTATAGTAGTATTGCTCAAATGACCTTACCCTTTCGTTGCGTGGTGACCTGAAACTTGTCTTTAAGCATGCGAGTGACGCCATATAATTCGAAATGAAATAACAGAAAGTGTTATTCAGCAGCAGCGAAGCATCGCTTTAATCTGTGTAGGGGAAATATTGGTATTTCACCAACATATCAGATAATAATATCAAATAGTACGGCGACATATATGAAGTGTCATATAAAGTTCAAGAAAAAAGTTAACATTTTACATGGTTCTTGTGAGATTAGAATATAGAGGACACCATTTTTAAAACTACTTGAGACAGTCTATCTTATTGGTGATAACTTATTTTTTTGGGTGTTATTCTGTTAAAACCGCAACTGATAACCATCAAATACACAGACGATGACTAACCCTTCTTTAGTTCTTGTCTAATCTGGGTGACTATTCCAGAGATTGTCATAAGGATACGTTTCACAGTTTAGCTGCCCCACAAAAGGGTGATCAACAAAACTGTTGGCTTTATTTGTTTGCGTACTAGAAATGGTGTCAGAAAGTACAACACTTAACGCGAAATAAATAACAAGTATTAAATTTCTGCGACGTAAGCATTTGTTCCCTAATACCATAAATGTCAAGATGTACACTTTATGGTCGGCTTCCTCGGGCCTTTTCACTAGGTTCTTTTCTTCCATCGATATACACTTTCGTTCACCGAGATTGCTGCCAAATTTGGTAAACCCGCTTTAATAGAACCGACCTGCCCAGTGTATGTTGCGTAACAGTATATGCCTGTAATATTAGATCATGAACAACGAATTAACATCTGAAATCGGCTGTTCGATTTGTCGTGCTTCAAAATCCACTTTCGCCTTCCATGCGTAACTTCTTTACAGATAAGTTAATTAAAATTGATTGGTTAGGTGAGTGTGTTTAAAAACCTTTTAATAGAATGGTTGTTTGTTTGATGTTATACGCAAAACTTAATAATGTCATCGTGGAGAATGACCATCGACAAAAACCCATGTCGCACAATCAATTTTCATCTGCCATACGTTACTTGTTCGCCGATGTTGATTGAAGAGATGTCCTTGTAATAAAGATTTTTACTGAACAGATTATTTGTTTGAGGTTTCACGCAATACTAAATTAGGTCATTGTAGGCAATTATCATCGAGAAATACCGAGAAGCATCGAGAAGTAAATATCTCGAAACGCAGTGCAAGGAGAATAAAATGCAAATGTGCATTGAAAGCCATGCAGTGCACCGGAAACTCTGGGCAACCAATTCTTATATTTTAAAACATTTTTGTTCACAGGTTGTATTCGAGATGTAAGTCATGTCTGTTTTCCAATCAATTAAAAATCACACTAACCTGAGCCTCATGGGGAAAGATTGTCTATAACTGGTTATAAATATACTAAATTAGACTCGTGCTTTTCTCGAGGTTGCGAAGAATACCAGCACTAATATATTGACAATCTTCGTTGTTATCGTGGTAATGTTTCGGCAAAAAAGTTCGCTGGAAAACGAATCTTCTTAATTTTAATACCAACTGATAATAAAATAAGCAGAGCAAAGCAGTTGCTGCATGGCCGATTCATTATGAAGCCAGTAAAGGCAGAACAAAAAAAATATATACTGTTGTTAAGTATAGCACTACCAAAGAAGCTACAAACTTACTCGTAAACTGTCCGCAGTGACAATTTTTGTGAGGCACACAATACCAATTCAATATTTTTGAGTCAAAGATTCGATGGACGAGAACATGGTTATTAACGTTCTCATGACATTTGAGAATGTGGTTATTGATGTTCTTGTGACATTTG